>CM066032.1:912320573-912568971 GCA_033557465.1 Ichthyophis bannanicus | reverse complement strand
TATTGCCTATCTTCCCATCTACATGTGTTTTTCTATGTGTGTAATGGCTATAAAGGTTGATGTTTCTGTAAAGATATCATTCGGATGCCACACTGCATTGACATTTAACTGACAATCCCAACGTCACATATAGGCATGAATGTGCGACAAACAATGTGGGCAGGACACAACAGCAGGTTGTGGTGGATGATGTGGGTGGGTGTTCATACGCCTGTGGGAGGTTTTGGGGTTCACATTCTCAGTTAGTGGCTGGTTGTGATAGCAGCTGCTGTGCAAACACAGTTAATTGTTTTGATGCTATGGGTGGAGCACAGTGGCAGGCATATAGTGCGGTATTCACAGTGGGAGGGCAGACAAATGTTTGGGGACAGTTGTCCAGTGGGGTGTGGTTATATTGTACAAGTTTGAGCTGCTTGTGTGGGTGTTATGCTCCTGTCAGCTGGCTATGTGTGTATGTTTCTTATGTGTGGCGCCACATGTCCATACATAGCACAATACACATGCTTAGTACCAGTTTTTTCATGATGGTATTAACTATTCGTGAGGGGTGTTAATGCAGCCCCACAGTAGGGTGGTCCACTGCCATAGGGGAAAACATAAAAGTAGGAATTTCTTTGCTCCCTGGCCTGATTCTGGTTCCATTTATGTAGAAAAACAATGTGTGCAAAGTTTGAAGCCAATCAAATAATATTTAGGGGTGGCTCAAGGTCCCCTATCTATCAGGCCCCTGGATCCCCCCAGGGTTCGTCAGACCACTGGGTATTATCCGCTCATAGACGGGGGTATCATGCTTGCCAAGCACTCAATGTTGTCCAGATGCTAGTAAGGACTTTGACGATGTGGGAACATCTTATGGTGTTGCGAGACAACACCCAGAAGGAACTGGAGTTGCTCTTCTTTTGTGGTGTGTCGGCCGTTGAACTCCTCAATGAGTTTGACCCCTCACTCAGCCACATCGTTGATCACTGAAAGATTTTTTACTTTCTTCAGACCGTCTTTGAATGATGCATTCTCTTCCCAGTCTTCTGGGTCTGCATTAAGAAAATCACTGTTGATGTCGAGGTGTTTCAGGGAAACCGGATTGACTTGCGAGTTGCAAAAGATTCAAGTGGTGGAATCATGGAAACTTTTCAATTCGACCCGCTTTGGGGGATCTTCGTCTTCGTCATCATCCTCATCGCTTTCAATCTGATTCTGCCGGGATCATGGCCGACACTATGGCCCGCTTTGTCGGTGCGAAACAGCTTCATCATCGAACAGTGACAGTGCCACAAGCTCCTCTGACACATACCACAGATGCTGTTGCAGTTTGTCTCTGGCCGCTCTTCCAACACGGTCATTGTGGTAAGAGTGTAGTTTTCTTCAGCATCTCCAAATCTGTTTTGAGGAGCAACTGTGGCATCAGGGGCAGAAAACCAGGCTTCCACATGAATCAGGATGGAGAAAATGCTCACATCACGAACACAGGACTCCTCCTGTTGGGTTAAGATCTTTTGAGTTGTCCTCGGAACATCCAAATCTGGAGACAGTACAAGACCTTTGCCATCCATCTGGCATGATGGAAAGCTCCGGGTTCCTTGAAATTGAAACTAGGAAGATTCCTCCAAGGCAGACAATCGTTAACTCCAAGAATTCCAGGTAATCATCTCGGTGATTGCCCTGTGCCAACTTGGATTCCGCAAACTTCATGATGCGATCCCTGTCAGGTTGCAGCATCTCCAAGTCTTTTCCAGTTTGATAGTTGGACTTGTCAAGGGATCCCCAATTCTTTTGGAACCGGCGAAAGAGTTGGACATCGGGACCCGATGAAGCTCCAGAGCATGTAGAGAATACTGCACCAAGAATTATTTCGTAAATGTGATGGCGGCATGCCAAATGAAGGACTGTGCGACGGAGTCTCTGTTCTAGAAGAATGCACGCTCCTGATCGACATCCCGTGTTCGATGCAGTTGTATCAAAGCAGAAGCCTGCAACCTTTCCATCCAAACACCATTCCTGTAACAGTTCATAAACTGCTGCAGCTTGATTCTCGCCCATTCCTGATGTCAGTTTTGGTACACCAAGAAGTTGTGTTTCTCCAGTGGAGACAGCCGTTATCAAAACTGGAAGGCGATCAACGGATGTGGTTGAACAGAGGAGAGATGGCAATAACTTGCTATCCCAATGCACAATGCATGTTTTACCTTCGGCTTTGAATGCGTTGTGCAGGTCCGTCCATTGTTGCTGACGGTGCTTTTCTCTATGGCGCTTGACGCTGGAGCGGCTGATATTGAGCTCCCCAGGATAATGTCCCAGACTTCTGGCGGTTTCAGCTACCACAAACAGAGCATTGCGATCCTTTTGTCCCTGTCCGATCCAGGGCTGCTGTAAGCTCTGGGGTCCAGACATTGTTAGGTCGAAACTGCTTCGTTTGTGGAGTTGCTTTCTTCTGTCCGTTATCTGAATCCGCAGATGTCGACGAGTCTTCACCTGACTCTGCTGAGGAAGAAGATCCTTCCAGCTGAACTTGGCTTGTAGTTGCCTCGGCTTCGGCAACATGTTTTTGTCTGCGCCTTTTCAGTTCTTCTTCTCGCTGTTGCGATCTTGCTTCCATGTTGGCCAGTTTCTTGTCCATCGCGCACATTGAGCCGCGGCGCCCTGGTTCTCGTTGCGCTATTAAGAATTCTTTGTCTTCTTGAATATGAATTAAAGACATTGCATTGGCATGCGCCACATCAAATAGGTTTTTCATTGCAACCTGGAATTCATTTTCATTTGCCTCTTGTTTCCCTCCTCTCCCTTTGTTTTTCTTCAAAAGTTTCCACTGATTGAACAATTTCTTTACTTTTTCTTGAATTTTGTCATTTCTTTGAACAGGAAGCCTGGCCTTTTCCCAGTAAGCTTCTACTTCACTTGTTACAATAGATGGACTTTCACTAACGCCTTTGTTTAATGTCATATGGTGATGTAAAAATACACTTAACACTTGCTCCTTGCTGGGGAGCTTGGCCCACAGAATTGTGGTGGACATTTCTTTAATGAGATAAAAACCACGTTTTTTCGCCATCTGAAAAGAATAAAGATACAAAGATAATAGTACAATGTCTTTGCCACCTCTCAGAGATGAGATTAGTTCAAATATGACGCAATCAAATGTAATCAGCGTGGAACTGAGTGGATGATACAAGATGATGCAACATTTCGTCATCTGCTCCCAGGGGGAAATCTCAAGACTTGTTGAGCCACCCCTAAATATTATTTGATTGGCTTCAAGCTTTGTACACAGTGTTTTCTACCTAAATGGAACCAGAATCAGGCCAGGGAGCAAAGAAATTCAGGAATTCATTTTTATGGACCACCCTACCCCACAGTGTGCCTGAATGTATAGGTCATCACGTAGCCCTGACATGGATATGGTAAAGGATGGGGACCTGTGGAGTGTCCAGCCAGGGGGAGTATCATTGCTACATTTTGTTGTTGGAGAATAGCCCTTCAGTGCAGTGTTGCATATGTACACACATACAGAGGTGATCCGGGCCAGATAAGAAAGGGGTGGGTTACAGTAGGCAAGTGGAGCGCTGAATGTGTGGGTGGCTTGTGTTTTACCAGGTTTTTCAGGGAGGACATGGCATATCTAGCTGATGCTATCTCAACATATGCCATCATGCCTCAGCTACAGGCTGTGTATGTGTGTAGGGCAGGAGAGTACAGTCCACATCAACAACTACCTTGCGGACCCTAGCGAGGGAGGGTTATGTCCGCATACACACACAGACTTAGGTGAGAACTATTTTTTTAAGGTGCACATATAGGCTATCCATGCTTTGACATTCTCACTGACACACAGTGGGATGACATGCAGCCATCATGGTCAGGTCACAAGCAGACATGGGGGTGTGGTTTTGCTGACGTGACGCAGACATTGCCAGCTATTTGTGCACATCATCAGCACACAGCTGTCAATATTATTCAAGGTATGAGATGTACACACCAGGATATGTATTTGGCCAGTGGATACAAGAGGTGTGCCTGCATATTTCCATGTGTTACAGCAATTGACAGTGGGTTAACAGACAACATTGGGACAACAGTAAACAGGGAGAGGGGGCATTGTTGGCAATATGGTGTACCCGGGCTAATATTGCGACCTTGGGGTGAGGCAGAAACATGGTGGGAGCAGACACCTCTATTGACCTGTGTGTACAACAACAGAGAGGTAAGGGAGGGGACAGAGAGATTACGGACACCTGTAGGTAGCCTCCGACACCTCCCTGCTGCCTCTCACATGTGAGAGATCTGTACATTGTGATAGTGAACGTTCAGTCAGAATGTGATGTTGTGGGGTCTGACAGCTGGGGACAGGAAGGTGCAGTGTGTGTTGCACAGCTAGAACATGACATATGTTTGTTTCTCTTGTGTTTCCCACTGCACAGGACATACTTTGTGAGGATGCTGTTGCTGTGGTGCATTGGCACGTGACTGTACATCAGCCAAAATGCTGTGGTCTGGGGTAGGTGGATCTACAGCTACATTGTCTGTGCCTGCAGTCAGGGGGAAAACATGTCCTCAGTGATGTGTCATATTGGGCAGATGTTGTGGTTCACTTTTTTTCCTTACGCCTCCCTAACCCATATCTTGCTGTTGTCACACATATCCCCATGTGTTTGTGTCCAGTATGTCCTCTGCAACACTCTCTCTGGGACATGTACAACAGAATTGCATGTGTGTGGAGGTATTTTTTTTTTTGGTGGTGGCCTACACTTGCTCCCTACCCCAACATTGTACCATCAGCCAACAACAGGGTATCACTGCATGTCACTGGGCCTTTATGTCTACAAATCTCCACTTGTGCACATACAGGCCATGTGTTACAGCTGGCATGCTGAACTTTGCATACTGTGTGGGTGCGTGTTTATGGGTTGGCTGTGTGATGATGCAGTGTTCAGGCATAGTACATTATCATGTGCTGTGAGGGGTCTGTGCACCTGGGGGGGCGGTTGTGACTGTGATACCTCTACCATAGTGCTGTTTACCTTGTGAACATTCTCGACATGTGTTGTGTGCTGTGAGCAGAACTGTGTCTTGTGTTTTGAGGGACCACTGTTGAGCACCTTTATTTTATCTCAGATATCAGCATAATGTGGACATGCATCAACAGTGGCTTGACATGGTGATTCTACACGTTTTGCTGACATTGTCTCCCTTCACTGTGACCTGATATGGCTGTTTAGTCGCTCAAGGGATCGATGACATACACCTGATGCACACACAAGGTATGTTGCACCTTTGTTATTTGGGGGATTACATCTGGCTTTACCTGTTGATGATTTACTGTTTGTCTCATGTGCATATCATGTTGCCTCTCTGTTCACAGAAACAGATGCATATAGTGTGTAGCTGTGAGACGCCTGTGTGACATGAGCATGGACATGACCATATCCATGTGACACCCGTGTCTGCGTTTACGATTCATGATGTCACCAATATGCGGTTTCTTTTGTGTTGATATCATGTCATGTTTGCCTTTGCATCCCTTTCTTCTGTATTTCCTAAGGTGTGACGGTCTGAAATTTGTGCTGTTTTTGCAAGGTGTCTAACTATACAATACTTATCCTCTCCTGACACAGGGCAGAGGACATACCGGACACATCTCTTACAGTGCATCTGACGTCGCCATCACCCATCTGTTGGGGGACAGAACACCATGGAACTTTTTGTGGAGAATTGAGCCATTGGATGTTTGACCTCTGAGAGTGGGACACATGCCTGGGATGGACAGTATTACTCTTGGACTGCTGCTTTGCCCATGACAGAGCTGTCCAACACACTGTTGCTGCCATGCTCTGGCTGGGAGTCCTGCTCATTGTAGGGGACACACATGAACTTTCAAGGACTGTGGCATATTGGAATGTGACACTTGACTATGCATGCCCAGAGTTGCAAGAACAGTTTTAACCTGACCTGTTGGATTGCAGATACACTTTGCACTTTGGATGCTGTGTACTGATCCCCACGTGTGCAGCAGGGACTGACATTGTCACTGTATGTGGTACATTCCTACACAGTTGTGTTGTTGTTGTGTTTTGGCCATGGGTGTGACATGGCACACAGGATACGCTCATCTGTTTGTTTCAACACAAGCATACAGCCATGTTTGTGGCATAGGGCCAACGATGAAGCGGTCCTATTGTCTATGTCCACCTGCTCTCCACCTGGACATGATACAGGTTTTGCCACAACAATGCTTTCATGCACACCACCATCCTGGATTGATGTTTGCAATGGGCCAAGGGTGTTTACGTGCATGTGTGGCATCACTGTATCATGTTGGAATGTGGATGGTGCTTGTGTATATGACTGACTATTTTTGTGAACCACAGCATGTGGACCTATGGCTTCTGTGTGGTTCCCTGTAAAATGTTTGCCCATCTTTTCCATCTTCACATGCTGGTTCTTGTGTTTGTTTACTGTGCAGACGTGACAGTCTGCATGTATGTACACATCTTGCATTGCACGTCTGCATGGTCCTGTTTATGCCCTGCGGTAACGACACTCACATTACCCCATTATATTTGGAGTGTGGCAGTGTGGGTGACCGTTGTGCTCCTTCAATTGTGCATTCCATGTACCGTGCTATATGTGGCCAAACACTGTCTACCCAACAAACAGTGCAGGGGGACCTCCTTCATGGTGTTATCTCTGCAGGTTTCTGCAGGTAGTTTAGTTTGTATTCTCTCTGTGTTCATGTGCCTGTGCTACCTGTTAGCATATGCTCATTGTGCTTTTGATGATTGTTTGGGTCTACATTGTTGCAGCTTTGATTCCTAGATCAGGCATTAGGTGAGAGCTGAAACATTACTTTCAGAGTGTGTTTTTAACATTAAAACATTGTGACAACATATGCTGTTTTCATTTGTGTGCCTCCTGTGTTGCCAGATGGATATGTTTTGAGGGACAGATCATGTGTTGGGTCCTCATCATGCAGCGCCTACTGTCTACATGCACTCATATGTGCGTAACACATTTGAGGCATGCAGCAGCAGGTGGGGGGTGGGGGCCTGCTGCCCAGTGCATAGCATGCACCTGATGCACATTATATCTCCTGCCCTTCATTTGTGGTCAAGCAAGTGACCTTTCTGTAGGAGGTGGGTTGCTGCCCTGCTAAAAGTGTTTCCGTCTTTCACCAGGGATGCACTCACCTTGATATTATGATGGCACTGTCTACACTATCTGTGATGAATAACCCAAATAAAGATATGTATTTGACAGACATTTGTCTCTTTTGCTGCTTGATCATGGTGACAAACATGCAAAGCAATGTGTGCCTTTGAATCAGTCCTGACTCCTTGTGACCCAGAGTCTCCATGGTTTTCTTGTCAATGTCACTGGATGTAGATTGTCAGGTCTTTCTTCCAAGGTAATGGAGGGTTACGTGACTTGCCCAAGGCCACATGGAGTGCTAGTGTGAATTGAGCCCTGGTTGCTTGGTGTCCAAGCCAGTTTTCTAACCACTAGGTTAATCCTCCACTCTTTGAGCACATTGACACTTGTATCTAGTGATTTGCTGGTCGTGAACATGGCCCACCTGTGCTCACATCCTTGTACGGTGGCAGCTGGTATCTGCCAGCCATATGCCACATCACTGGGTATTACAGGTTCCCATACACACCCTCCCTTTGGGGTATTTGTTTTGCATTGTGCTCAGTGTGCTGTTTGTGGGAGTGGTTAGAGGCATGTGTTATAACTCAGTAGTTTGCAGGTTTGATCCCCACATGTGGTTTATCTTTTTCTTTTCTGTTGTGCTAACTGGACCATTAGGTTCCAGCAGGTTCATCACCTCTACACACACCCTTCCATCTCTTCACTGTACACCAAGGTGTGCCCTCTGTGCTGCCTAGCCATCAGATATTATCTGTTACATAGGTCTCTTTCTTTATGGTTTTTACATGGCAGTGCACCTGGGGGTTTGGTATTGCTGTGGTTCAGCTGGTGTGTGGTACACCTGTTTGCATGTTGAGTTCTCTCCTGTCCTGTTCCAGATTGTTACCCAGCTCCACAGAGCATCCTCTGCTGCCCTTGGGGTTTAGTTTCTTTCCTCTTTTGCATGCTGTATCCACTGCATAACATTTCATTGTATGTGTGCATGTGTCCCTGGTCCCAATTACAGACTGGGATCTGATCTGTACACAGCAGATCTGCATGTGCATTTGGTCATGATTACTGTTGGGGGTTTGCCTGTCCTGACAGCCAGCAGGCATCTTGTGTGATGCCCTGCACTATTTTTGTATGCAGCCTTTGCTAATGAGCTCACGTTGGTGGTGTGGCCTACCGGTTTGTGCATTGCCATTTGTGCTAGTGGTCGTAGGTGTGATTCCTCTCTGTTCTCTTTGATTTGTATGCTTGTCCTGCAGAAGTGGTTTTCATTCGTATGACAGTCATATCTGTGCAGATCTGTGCTGTGAGCACATTGTACCCTCATCAGAGTTGTGAACCATCCTTCCGTCCATCTTCTGTCTGCCAGCTGTGTGCCATCCTACCCTGATGTGCATGCTGCTACCCCACGTCCTGCACCCCTACACATTCCTGCATTGCAGCTCTCCCTGGTTGCCTCTCCTGTGTGTGCTCTGCATAGCACTGCTACTCCACTGTCATGCTGATATTTCACCTATCCTGCCATTTCAGCCTCCTCTGCTGCACACATCTTCCCATCCTCTGTCACACACTGTCATTATAGCATGGTACATTACCATCACTCTGTGCATAGCTACAGCTGCCCCCGATAGATTCGTTGGGGATGGGTGAAGAAAGCCCCCAGGTAAGTGAAAGCCCCCAGGTAAGTGATACATTAAATACCTTTATGGAAATGGGTAACAGGGGTAACATATAGAAAGCAGTGTGTATTAATGCCCGTAGCATGGGAAATAAGATCTCTGAAGTTGAAGCTTTGGTGGGAGTGGCTGACTTGGATTTAGTGGCAGTTACAGAAACATGGTTCACAGAAAACCATGACTGGGATGTAACTATACCTGGCTATACTTTATTCAGAAAGGACAGGGTAGGAAGAAGGGGAGGAGGAGTGGCACTATATGTAAAAACTACTATTAAAGCTTTGGAATTACAGAGCTTAAAAGGGAGAGAGGAGGCATTGTGGGTTAAACTAGAAAGAGGGAAAGAGAAATCTATTTGCATTGGTGTGCTATACAGACCTCCCTCACAAGAGGAAGAGGTGGACAGAGAGTTAATTGAAGACATACGCAGCATTGCTAGGAAAGGGGAAGTGCTACTGCTAGGAGATTTCAATATGCCAGATGTTGATTGGCACATTCCTGCTGCAGTATCATCTAGGAGTAAGGAGATCCTGGATTCTCTACAGGGCGAACTATTCAGGCAATTGGTAACAGACCCCACACGTGAAGGGGCCATACTGGACTTGGTGCTTACCAATGGAGAAAGTGTTTCTGATGTTGTAGTGGGAGATCATTTTGCATCCAGTGATCACCAGATGGTGTGGTTCAGTATTAGGACTAGGGCTGTTAGAATCCATTCCAAGGTGAAGATCTTAGACTTTAGGAAGACTAACTTTGCAAAGATGGGCCAATACCTCAGGGAGTCGTTAGTGGGATGGGAACAGCTGGGGGATGTAGAAAAACAGTGGGCAAAACTGAAAGGGGGTATTTTAAAGGCAACCAACCTTTTTGTTAAAAAGGTAAATAAAGGCAAAAGGAACAGGAGACCGCTATGGTTTTCGAAGGAAGTAGCTGAAAAAGTGAAGAAAAAGAGGGAGGCCTTCATGAAATACAAGAGATCACAGAGAGAGGAAGACAGGCATCTGTATTTGGAAAAATTTAGAGAAGCTAGCAAAGTAGTCAAGAAGGCAAAGATTCAAAAGGAGGAGAAATAGCCAATGCAATAAAATGGGGGGATAAGACATTTTTTCAGATATATTAGTGAGAAGAGGAAGGGCAAAAGTGGTATTGTCAGACTCAAGGGTGCAGGGGGGGAATATGTAGAAGCTGATAAGGATAAAGTGGAATTGCTTAACAAATATTTTTGTTCTGTGTTCACAGATGAAGAACCAGGAGCAGGACCTCAGAAAACACCCACAAATAAGAACAGAAGCGAGGGACATCTTGAACAATTTTCAGAAGACTGTGTTCGTGAGAAACTAGCTCAACTTAAAGTAGACAAAGCGATGGGACCGGATGGGATACACCCTAGAATACTGAGGGAACTTGGGGACGTTCTAGCAACTCCACTGACTGACCTTTTCAATGCCTCGTTGGAGTCGGGAGTGGTGCCAAAGGACTGGAGAGAGGCTCATGTGGTGCCTTTACACAAAAGCGGTAGTAAGGATGTGGTTGAAAACTACAGGCCGGTTAGTTTAACTTCAGTGGTGAGTAAATTAATGGAAACGCTGTTGAAAGAGAAAATAGTGATGTTTCTGGAGTCCAGCGGATTACAGGATCCGAGGCAGCATGGATTCACCAGAGGCAGGTCTTGTCAGACAAATCTGATTGATTTCTTTGACTGGGTGACCAGGGAGCTGGACCGCGGGAGAGCTCTAGATGTGGTGTATTTAGATTTCAGTAAAGCCTTTGACACTGTTCCTCACAGGCGACTTATAAACAAACTGAGCACCCAAGGGATAGACCCTAAAGTTACTGCTTGGGTTAGAAATTGGTTGGGTGGGAGGCGACAAAGAGTACAAGTAAATGGAGCTCACTCTGAGGAGAAGGATGTTACCAGTGGTGTGCCCCAGGGATCTGTCCTTGGTCCGATTCTTTTTAACATCTTTGTTAGTGATATAGCGGAAGGGCTGTCGGGTAAGGTTTGCCTCTTTGCGGATGATACCAAAATCTGCAATAGAGTAGACACCCAGGAAGGTGTAGATAACATGAGGAGGGATCTAGCTAAGCTTGAAGAATGGTCTAGAATTTGGCAACTGGGATTTAATGTTAAAAAATGTAAGGTCATGCATTTGGGCTGCAGCAATCGAAGGGAGCAATACAGTATAGGAGGTGAAGTACTTTTGTCCACTAAAGAAGAGAGGGACCTAGGCGTAGTTGTGTCCGATGATCTTAAAGTAGCCAAACAGGTAGAAAAGGCGACGGCAAAAGCTAGAAGGATGCTTGGGTGCATACGGAGAGGAATGGCTAGCAGAAAAAAGGAGGTGATAATGCCTCTGTATAAGTCTTTGGTGCGACCTCATTTGGAGTATGGTGTGCAATTCTGGAGACCGCACCTTCAAAAGGATGTGAACAGGATGGAGTCGGTGCAGAGGGTTGCTACTAAGATGATTAGTGGTCTTCATTATAAAGCATATGAGGACAGACTTAAGGATCTTAATATGTACACCTTAGAGGAAAGGCGGGATAGAGGTGATATGATTGAGATGTTTAAATACCTCCGTGGCATAAATGTTCAGGGAGAGAGCCTCTTTCAATTGAAAGCAAGTTCTGTGACGAGGGGACATGGGATGAGGGTGAAGGGAGATAGATTCAGGAGTGATATGCGGAAATATTTCTTTACGGAAAGAGTAGTAGATCCGTGGAATAGTCTCCCAGTGGAGGTGGTAGAGATGAGGACAGTAACTGAATTCAAAAAAGCATGGGACCAACACAGAGGATCTCTAAAGGTAAAAAGTGGACTGTTGTAGTTGTTGTTATGGAAGGACAGACTAGATGGGCCTTGTGGTCTTTTTCTGTCATCATGTTTCTATGTTTCTATGTTTCTATATGTTTGTCCATTTTTCTAGCTGCCACATGGGCTGGAGCTGATTTGTGTGGTCCATCAGCTGTGATCTACGTCCTTCTTTTACTTTTGCATTGTCTTTCCTTTCTGCTCTGTGCAGTGTTTGGGTTACGTGTGTGTTTGGCACATACCTCTCTTGCCATTCAAATTGGGGGATCTTACTGCCCTTGGCAAACGTTTTTGAATTCACCTATACATCCTTGGGGCATCTTCTGGCACACCTTAGATTCAGGCAGCTTATGGGGTGCCTACTATGGTGCCTTGGAAGTTGACAACCTTTCAACATGGCCTCTGGGGAACATTATAACTCGCCTTTGCTGACGTGGTTGTTTAGGATGTGCCTTCTGGTGCACCCTAAAAGGTGCATTAATATATGGCACTAGGGTGAGGTTATTTTTAGATGGCAGCACAGATTGCTGTACAGTTGCACGCAGAAAAAGGACATACCTCTGCCAACCTTATTCACTTGGGATTTGTACCCATGACCCCTGCGCCATCAGTCAGTGTCTTAACCATTGTGCTACACTGCTGTTCCTCCTTGCATGTCAGCACACCTACTTAAGATTTTCATGCGTTACAATGCACAGTGCTGCCATCAGAAACAGTGCTCTGACCTTGCCCTGCCTCATAGGGCACCCTATATGGCGCCCTATCGGCCACCCTTTCAGCAACATTGTAGGGTGCCGTGGCGGACACTGCATTTTAAGGTGTGCCCTCTGGGGTAACTTATGGGGCGCCTTATGTTACAGTGCTTTGAGAGTGCATTTGCTAGCAGTAGTAATTACAATAAAAATAAACGGCCTCCTAAAGCAATATTACCCCTAACAGGTAATGCCTCAGCTAGCCTTGTTCATTGGGCACAGTGGGGGATTGAACCCCTGATTGCTGCACCATTGGTCAGTCTCTGAACCATTGTGTGGTGGTTTTGTTCCTGTGCTTGCACATCAGCGCGCAGCCTTATGCCGCCCAATATTAAAATGCCTCCTAAAACAATATCACCCCTAACAGGTAATGCCTCAGCCAGCCTTGTTCATTGTGCACTGTGGGGGATTGAACCCCTGATCCCTGCACCATTGGTCTGTATCTTAACCATTGTACTGGGGCTCTGTTCCTGTGTTTGCATATCAGCGCGCAGCCTTATGCCGCCCAATATTAAAATGCCTCCTAAAGCAATATTACCCCTAACAGGTAATGCCTCAGCCAGCCTTGCTCATTGGGCACTGTGGTGGATTAAACCCCTGATCCCTGCACCATTGGTCAGTGTCTTAACCATTGTACTGTGGCTCTGTTCCTGTGCTTGCACATCAGCGTGCCACTTATGCTTCCCGCGCAGCTTGCTAATGTGCGGGATGCACATGAGCGCCGCGCACATTAGCACATGATTAATCCCAGTTTTGCTTTTTTCAGCCTGAAACGCCCACTCCTTATATGGCATCCGCACACTAGCGCGGCGTGCACATTACCGGAGTTTTAGTAAACATACCCCTAAGACTGTTAAAATGACTTCCTTAGTATCTAAATAGTGTTTAATATAGCTGATTCTTCTTAGGGCTACAAATGAACAATATTTGAAATATATGGTATAAAGGACAGATTTTCATTGATTACTATTCCAAGGGATAATATTTTTAATCATTTAAAAATTGATTAAAACTAAAATTCAGGGGAATCATGTGATGAGAGATGTCATACGCCCCCTCAGCCCTCCGCCTAGGGGTCAGAGGGTTGGGGCTGCCATGATGTCCTTTATGCAGAAAATGACTATAGCTTTTACTCCTGCTATGCCTTATGGGAGTGGTAGTTTTTAGTCCTCTGATAAAAGAATAGCCGCGAGTCGAGTGTTAGGCAAAAATTAACAAGAAAATTTATTCCCCTTCCTAAACAGACTTAGTGCAGAACAAACAGTACTCTTTACAGGAGCTTTGCTTGAAGGTTATTTACAGAAAAAAAACAGCTGTATTTTCCTACTCCTGGCTTCCAAAACGTGCAAGGTATTTTTCTCTACAACAAAGTAGTAAATCAAAACAGCTTCTTCTTTTTTCTCAAAGAAGAAGATTCCTTTCCTCTGCTTTATCTCAGTTCATTCACCCAAATCTTTAGCGAAGAGATTTAATGTTGTCTGCGAGACAGAGCGTACAATCCATTGGAATTTCTTCTGAGTCAGCAGAATTAAATTCCCATTGCATCTCCTCAACCTCAGGTCTTACTGAGCTTTGTTTCAAACTGTTACTGCTAGGCTGGGAATAACCACTCTTTAAGAACTGGGGCATTTCCCCTGGGTACAGTTCTAGATGGTGAGGTCTTGTAAGGTTTGTGGCTGTGGGGATTCTTCCCTGGCGCTCCCCTAGTTTTCTCCAGCTGCTAGGCAATGCTTTATACCTTTCTGCATTCAATTCCTGACTAAAGCACTGCCCTAGCTCTTTAGTACAAGCTGAGCCTCTTGACTTCCCTGGTTTAGTGTTAGGTTCCCACCTGTATAGACCTTGAGACCTTTCCTCCGGCAGTGAGATCTGAAGGGCTCCCAATTCTCTCTGTCTAGGCAGATTCCTAGTAACTGTCTGTGCCTTCTCTCCTTCTGCTCGGTTAGTCTCACTTCCCGAACTACAACCAGGTTCTTCACAGAGTCTCCAACCTTCTGAAGTCTCTGAGCCTCTCCACTTCTCTGAAGCTCTCCATGTGCCAGTCTCTCCTTCTTGGTCACTGCTTCCTTCTCTGCCACTCCTTCCACCTCTTTGCTCTCTGCCAGGCCTTCTGCTTCCCTCCTTCTCTGCCTCCTTCTCCTCCCCTCCTGGAGCTACTGAGCGTTTATCTTTCTGCCCTCTGAAGCTTGGCTCGGCTTTTTTAAGCAGGTGAGAGTAATCAAACTCCAAGCTTGCTGCTACGTCAGAGCTTGGGTGTGTCAGCTCAACTGCTCCCTCTCTCTACTTGCTTCTCTTGTGCAGACTCTGAGCTGTGTGTGTTGGCTGACTGTCATTTTTAAAGGTAAAATCCACCTTTCTTTCTATTTCCATAGGCTCTGCCTGTGCTTCTGTATTACAGAGAGTAGAGGAAGGGCGTGCCTCCTGGCTCCTCCAACTTTGTAGGAAATAAGTGCTGAATAATTCAGTCAGAATACCATAAAAAGGCTTCATCTGACTACCTGCTGTGTTGACCAGCAAACCGGAGCAATGAAAGCAAGGGAAAATGGTGGAAGTGATGGCGAAAGCGTCAAAGGTGATGATGCAACAGACAATGGCGGAGTGTCTCTCCCAACAAGATGGTGGCGACACACAGTAGCTGGCGGCCTCCCCGAGGAGTGATGAAGGGGAGAAACAAAAAAAAACAGGTAGAGAAGCAGGCAATTAAGCACTTGGAGGACAGACAGGAACTCCCCAAGACAGAAGTAATTTTAGCAGCAATAACAGCAAGCAAGGCAGAACTCTTGGGGAAGTTCGCTGTAATACAAACTGATCTCAAGGGGAAGGCTCTGAATTGCAGGCTGTAATAGGCAGATTGGATACAGCAGAGGCCCGAATCTCAAGCACAGAGGAGGACTTGCTAACTATTAAACAAGACTCAGCAGAACAACATCATATTTTAAAAAGACTGACAGTGAACCTGGATGATTTAGAGAAGAGATCCAGGTGGTCAATCTGTAAATTACTGGAGTACCAGAGGGTAAGGAGGGCCGAAGGGTGGAGGAGTTTGTGGAGACACATTTTAAAGAACCACTAATTCCTACATCTTTAGTGGTAGTGTGAGTGCATTGAGTCCCTCGTGACCCCCCAAGGGAAGGGGAAAGACCCCGACCTATAGTGGCTAAGCTACTGAACTACAGACACCAGGCGTGGATTCTCAGGCTAGTACAAAAAGTGGGGGCACTAGAATATAATGGAACTAAGTGTGGATTTTTCTAGACTACAGCACAGTCTACGGATAAGTGAAGGCAAGCATTTCAAGAGGTGAAGAAGAGCTATTCGCACATAATATTCTTCAGGCCCTTCTATACCCTGCAAATTTATGAGTCAGATGGCAAGAAGAGAAGAGAGTATTTTTTTCCACAATCCTCAGAAAGCTAAGAAATTTCTGCAAGCTCACTTCCCAGAAGAACTCCCTTGGGATGCAAACAGATATGACGGAAGGAGGGAAGCTCTAGAATGTTGAACAAATATGCTACCGGACGAAACCAGGGAGACCTGTATCAACAAATTGTGGACACATTTGCACATAGTGATGAGGAACTAAACACCCTGGACTGAACTGTGATAGGAATCTGGCTCAAATAAGATTGCCCAGAAGGAAATGGGTAAGAACTAGCAAACCTGAGGTTTAAGGGATGTAAATTGAACTCTGAGTACAATCCTATACACGGTAGGTGGGGGAGACATCAGAGACTGAGTGAGACTCTAAAAAACTGGAATATGAAGGGGCGGGGGGATGTATTAGATGGGGTTCTCTTGGTAGTTGTTCTCCCGGTGGCAGAGCAACCGCAGGAGCTCAGCTAGAGGATGGAGAAGACATCAAGCCACAGGTGGGGAGCTGGAACAGAGGTGGGAGTTTATCGCACCCCTGAAGGAGCACCCCGGTTTACATTGCCGGCTTTCTCTTCAGCCCTATCTGGAGGACGTCCTCAAGAAATCAGCAAGAGGATGTATTTACTGTTTGAGGTTATAGACAGGGGCGGCCCAAGGGGGGTGCGGGGCCATGTGCGGAGACTCGGTGTGGGGCCTCATTTGCATAAGCGGCCTCATTTGCATAAATATTTGCATAATGTTACCATATACTAACTTTTAGTTGACATGCCTCTTAATGAGTGTATGAATAAAGAAAGACTAAAAGATTTCTACATTACTATAATCCAGTGCCAACCGCCAGACACATTAGGAACTACTACAAACACTGCCCATTTAGAACCCATAGCAAACCCGCCGTATCCTAACAGCACTACCAGGACTCACAAAGCACCATACCCTACCTATCAAAAGGAAACATGCAAATATTAAACCAATACATTTCAGAGAATACCAATACATGACCTACTGGGGAAAGAGAACAAGTGGCAATGTCAAATAGGAATTATATAAACAGAATACCTCAGCTCAGTTACACATGAACAGAACATAAACCATCACCAAACAAGGAATCACAATTTAGAAACAGGACGACAATAATTAAACTGGGAATCCCAAAAGCCAAACTTGGAATGTACAACACTGTAGAAATAAAACTATACATTAATTTGCTCTTGTACTAAACAAAGCGCAGACGTTAATGATGCACATTTACCAGAGCTGACATATTCCAATTACTAAATTCAAAATAAAGAGATATTTTTCTACCTTTTGTGCATTTTTTTCAGCTGCGCATTTACCAGAGCTGACATATTCCAATTACTAAATTCAAAATAAAGAGATATTTTTCTACCTTTTGTGCATTTTTTTCAGCTGCAATTGCTCCAGCCACTTTCTTCTGGTTTCTTCGTGTCTTCTGCTAACTCTCCATCGTCTGCTGTCCATTTGTCCTTTCTTCTCTCCTAGTTTTTTTTCCATTCTCTCTCTACATCTGCTTTAATATACTAATCTTTCTCCTTTTGCTCTTTCCTCATTCCTATTTCATCCACTCAAATTTTACCCATCCATCCTCAATCCCCCCTTACTCTCCCAATACCCGGCCAATTGTAGATTTTTCATCCCTCCCACACAAAATATTTTTCCCCTCTCCATTTTACTCTCCCAGCCCCATCCCATTATAATCCTCCCCCAACATCAGCTCCCTTCTAGTTCCAGCCTCACCCAGCATCCATTCCCTTCTAGTCTCTGCATCAGCCCATTTCCAGTCCTAGCCCCCCATCAGCCCATTTCCAGTCCTAGCAACCCCCCAACCCAATACCAGTCCTAGCCCCCCCATCAACCCACTTCCAGTCCTAACCCCCCATCACCCCATTTTCAGTTTAAGTCCCCCCTATAACCCATTACCAGTCCTAACCCCCCATCAGCCCATTTCCAGTCAGCCCCCCCTAGCCCATTGCCAGTCCTAACCCCCCCATCAGCCCACAGCCCATTACCAGTCCTATCCCCATCAGCCCACCTCAAGTCCTAACCCCTCCCCATCAGCCCATTTCCTGTCCTAGCCCCCCCATAGCCCATTATCAGTCCTAACCCCCCATAGCCCATTACCAGACAGCCCTCATCAGCCCACAGCCCATTACCAGTCCTAACCCCTCCCCATCAGCCCATTTCCTGTCCTAGCCCCCCCATAGCCCATTATCAGTCCTAACCCCCCCATAGCCCATTACCAGACAGCCCCCATCAGCCCACAGCCCATTACCAGTCCTAACCCCCCACAACCCACAGCCCATTACAAGTCCTAACCCCTTCAGACCACGTACAGTCTTAACCCCCCCAGCCCATTTCCAGTCCTAGCCCCCCCCATAGCCCATTCCCAGTCCTAACCCCCCCATCAACCCCCAGCCCACCTCGTAAATTCCTAACCCCCCCCATAGCCCATTACCAGTCCTAACCCCCCCCCCATCGGTTCAAAGAACATTAAAAAAAAAAAAAAAGCTGACTGCTACCGCTGCCGCTGCGGCAGAATGGAGTGTCCCGCGGGGCCCCCTCTGCCCGGCTGAGTCCCTCCCTCCCTCTGCGACGGCTGAGCCCCTCTGTGCCGGCTTTCAGATACGCGAAGGGAGAGTGTCTCCCTCACGTCTCTGTTAAGCCCGCAGGGGCTGATGGTAAATTTCCCATCTGCCCCTGCAGGCTTAACAGAGACGCAAGGGAGACACTCTCCCTTCGCGTATCTGAAAGCCGGCACAGAGGGGCTCAGCCATCGCAGAGGGAGAGCTCAGCCGGGCAGAGGGGGCCCCGCGAGACACTCCATTCTGCCACGGCGGCAGCGGTAGCAGTCAGCGCTTTTTTTTTTTAACGTAATTTTGAAAAAAAGCAGAATGTTCTTTGCGTGGGGCCCCCTGAAACGCGGGGCCCTGCGCAAAAAACATTCTTACTCAATGGACGGGCGGCCCTGGTTATAGATATTTGGTTTGGTTGTCATCCTGGGGGGAAGAGGTGGGGCAGAAGGGAGCAGGGAGGGAAAAGGGCTGACAATACAGAAAAATGTGGCTTAAAATCAATATTATATCTGTAAATGTGAGAGGTCTGCAAACAAGTAGGCAAAGGAAGATGGTGTTAAAAGAATTAGGAAATATGAAGGGGGACATATACCTATTACAAGAGACACATATAGCCACCTCAAATGTGGGGCGGTTACAGGCTCAATGGATCGGGGGTCAGTGCACTCCATGGGCAGAGCTAATAGTATAGGGGTAGCTATTATTCTTAGAAGGGGTTTGTGAGCAAAATACTGCAGAAATGAAGGGACGCACAGAGCTGCATTTTAGGGATGGGAGTGCAAAGCGCGGACCAACGGGTGTAGTGTGTATGCCCCCAACCAGGGCCAGATCCCTTTCCTCAGAGAAACATTTAGGAAAATAGAGAGCTGGACGACCTGACCAACAGTATATGGAGAAGACTTCAATATGGTGCCTCAAGGTAAGAGGGACAGGACCTCTGGGAAGGGGAGAGGAGTGAGAGAGGGAGCTCTAGGATCCCTAGCCAAGGAATATCATCTTGTAGATATTTGGAGAATAAAGAACCATACTTAAGAACATAAGATATGCCATAAAGGGTCAGACCAAGGTACATCAAGCCTGTTATCCTGTTTCCAACACTAGCCAATCTAGATCACAAATACATAGCAGTTTCCCCAAAAGATACAGGTTCCACAATGCTTGTATTGGGGCAAGCAGTGGATTTCCCGGGTCCCCTTTAATAATGGTTTTCCTTCAGAAACTTATCCAAACCATTTTAAAACCTGGCTACACTAGCAGATTTTACTACATCCTCCGGTAACGAATTCCATACTTTGATTACATGTTTTTTTTTTTTTTTTTTTTTTTTTTTTCAAATTGAATTTTCCATAACAACATTCAAAGAATTCCATGAACGTAAAGAAAGATGCATTAATCAACTACATCACAAGAAATTATACAAGATAATGATACATCTACAGTTAGACCACAATATTTAAAGGAGGAGGCACCAGGAAAACATCACCTAAAGAAATACTACAATATAACATAACAGGCAGAGACTTACGTGTCAGCCGGATGAGAAACTAAAGAAACTTCAATAGCTATACCTTCCCTAGCAGTAAGAAATTCCAAGAGCTGCTTGGGTTCAAAGAACAGAAAATTATTATCTAAGTAGGAAACATAACAACAAGAAGGAAATTTTAATTGAAAAGTAACACCCAGGGGGGCGGAGCCTGATGTCCAGCGGGTAGGACGCTTTGCGTTGAAGCTCCCGAGAGGCCTACTTAGAATCCTGACTTAATACCTATACAAATTTACTATTTCGCTCCGAGCTGACCGGGGCACCTCGGGGGGGATGGCGGCCCATAAACCAGCGCGCTTGGACTTCGGGTCTCCTTCTTCTTCTCACGGAAAACGCTCCAAAACAGAGGTGTCCTCCCCACAGAAGATGGTCCCATTTCGTGAAAACCCCGAAATGCACCTGGAGATTTTGGAGGAAATACGCGGTGTGAAGGAATTGGTGCAGTCCAATGGAGAAGCGCTTCGAGCCATGCGAGAAGACTTTGGAGTGCTCCAGGACCGACTTGAAAGTCTTTCATTACGGCAGGACAACATGGCGGGGGTCCTCGACTCGCACGAGGTGCGCTTGGGCAAACTGGACAAGGCTGAGCGCCAGATACAGAATCTTCAAAAGGAGTTAGAAGATAGCAATAATCGAGCCCGTCGCAACAATGTGAGGCTCCTCGGAATGCCGGAGGGGGTGGAAGCAGGAGATATAAGAGAATTCTTGCTCAAAACTCTTCCCTCCTTGCTGAAGATCACTTTTCACAGAGAACTGGAAATCGATCGAGCACACCGTGTTCCTGCCCACATGGCGCTCAACCGCACGACCCCCCGGCCTATTATCTTTAGCTTGCTACGATATCAACAAGTGGAACAAATTTTACATGCTGCCCGAGCGAATCATCATTTGGAATTTGAAGGTCGTAAGGTCTCCTTCTTTCCTGATTTGGCAAAGCCTACCGTTGACCGTCGGAAGAAACTCCTTGCTTTTCGCCCTCGACTTCAACAGCTACAGGCTCGCTTTGGCCTGTTGTATCCAGCGAAGCTCCGAGTGACTCTCCACAACCAAACCAGGACGTTCGAAGATCCTGATCTACTATCAACATTTTTGGACTCCAAAGAAGCAGAGCAGATGCGCTAATCCCAAATCTTGGACTCTTATCTGCCGGCTCTATCCGCCATTTTGAAGGGCCCGATGTGGCGGTCATAGCCAAGCACAGAAATAGCCTGGACTTTCTTTCTTTCTCTATATGACTTTTGTTTTTTTGGTCTCCTATCCCTTCATGATGTGTGCCTCGGTCGGATTCGGAGCACGCACAGTCCTACAGGGTATGTGTTTTTTCAATTTCGGCCTTCTCTGGGGTTTCTCCCCGCAGACACATGGTCGCCAGTAATTTTGGGGCTTTGCTTCTCCTCTACCGTACTGCGGTTTTCTTTGTTAATGTGGGGCGCTTCATTGTATTATATTAGCTTATTTTTCCTATGTCATGTGTACAGCCAGATACAGTCAGTTTGAGGGATATAGTGAAATTATGTGTGCTATCATGCTCAGAATTTTTAACTTTTCTGAATGGCCTTATGTAAAATCTTATCATTCACCGTCAAAGGCATTAAAGGTCCACTCAAAGGAAAGAAAATCCTTAGCTATCTTAGTCATGTGCATGTTGATTTAGTGTTTCTTCAGGAAACGCATTTAAACTCTGCTGAAACACTGAAACTCAATGCTAAGCCTCACATGGTAGCTGCCTATTCTCCCACCGTTTCCAAATGGTATGGGATAACCATTCTGGTTAAGAAGTCTTTGCATGCTACTGTACCTGATATTAGCGTTGACAAGGAGGGTAGATGGGCCCGTGTACACCTTGAGGTTGGAGATAGTGAATTCACGTGTATTTGCATTATGCCCCGAATGTGGACAACCCTGCTTACTATGCAAGTATTGCGCAGTTGGCCTTGGCCTCTGCCAATGCTCCATTAATACTTGGTGGCGATTTTACTCAAGTGTTCCCTCAATCTTTTCTTCTCAAACAAGGTGCTCATTGGTTGGAAGATCCAGTACCGAGTAGACCTGTGTGGCTAGATATAGAAGCGGGCCTTTGCAAACCGATTCCTCTTACCTTTCTCCCTGGTATGACTCTCCCATCAGGCTCCTACTATCTACCAATGCTTTTAGACACTTTAGGTGCCTTTAATACTCTTATGCAATCTTCAGACTCCCGACTCTGGTCAGTGCAACTACAGCATCGCCTTTGGAGCACTAGAGTACTCCCGCCATCGGCATTCCCTACATAAGGTTGATTGGAGACTTTCCGATCTCTCGGTAGTTCACCGGGTGTAGCATCCAATTTTACTAAACCTTATGTAATGCTATAACTAGAGATACCCCTATAGCGCAGAAAGTATGGGAGAGAGAATTGCATGTGACTTTGACCTCGGAGCAATGGAGCCTTATCTGGAGTAGAGGGACACGGGTTCCCGATCCGCCTCACTCACTCAGACCCTCTTCTTTCTAGCCCACCGGTGTTTTTACACTTCTCACAGATTAGACAAATGGAACACTACTCAGGGCAATGGTTGCTGGACACGTCCTGCGGCCATTGGTTCATTGCCTCATGTTATGCATGAATATCCCGCACTACAGTATTACTGGCGTCGGGTCTGGGGTCGTATTTAGTCTATCTCGCACTCTCAGGAGCCCCTTTCTTGGAGGATAGTGGGACTTCGCCCAATTGCGGGGATCCCCTCTCTCCCAAAAATGGCTTATCTCCTTTCGAACTTTATGCTTGGCATTGCTATTTCCCTAATTAAGTAATACTGGAAAATTAGCTCCCATCTGAGCCCCAATGAATGGTGGCATCATGCCTGTCTTTATAGTAAATATGAACAAATACCTCGTCTGTTTGCTTCCTCCGTTCAGACTCCTTCTCATTGGTCTCAATGGAAGCTGCTCAATGACTATGTACATTTTGCTAAATGCTCTCATCTGACTGTCTAACTTTGTATATATCTCTGTCCTATGATCATGCTGTATTGTAGATACTCTTTTGATCGTTTGATGTATAATCACTGTTAATTGGAAGCGCTCACATGCTGATATAATCGGGTAGAGAAGAAGCATCGGGGTGGGGGGTAATGGGTTTACTTTTCCTTATTGTATACCTGTTTTGTCTCTTTTGGTGTGTTGTTTCTTTTGTTTGTTGCAAAATGAAAATAAAAGTTTAAAAAAAAAGAAAAGTAACACCCAGGGATTGAGTTCTAGCCCGATAAGACAAGAACTCCTTCCTCCTGGCCTGTGTAACCCTAGTCAAATCTAGAAAAATGCGAACTTGAGAGCCCAAAAACTGCTCCTTGATATTCCTAAAATATGAACGCAGAATCAATGACTTATCAGATTCTAACGCCAAGGTTACAAGCATAGTGGTCCTCCCAGTAATTACATCCAAAGAGCTTTCTAAGAAACCAGTTAACTCTCCCACACCAAACGGTGTGTCGAGTTGAACAGACCTCTTTTCCAGAAGACCCACCCCCCCAGGGTCAAGTATTGAGCCCTGGTTAATGGAGGCATATGCTCCTGTGAGATTCGTAACACCTCAGAGAAGTATTTCCTAACCATTTCCATAGGAGAAAGAACCGGTGATTTAGGAAAATTCAACAGCTGGAGATTATTCCTCCGGGTCTGATTCTCCAGATATTCTATTTTCCTAGACATCAACACTTTGTCCCTGATAAAAGTCCCCTGGAGATCTTGCAACTGATCCATCCTTGCTGCGTTGAGAGATTTCACCAGCCTGTTGCTCTTGAGATGTAGAAAGAGAAGAAACAGTTTCTTTAACAGAGAATATATCAGCTTTTATAGTTCCCACAACTATATGTAGAGAGGAAGTTAATGAAGTTATAGCTTCCCACAGCGATTCCAAAGTTATAACAGCAGGTTTTACCAGCCCTTGAGTAGCCAGCACCTGGCCTCCTCCTGCCCCGACATGCTGTTGCTCCACCGCTGACATTGACTCAACCCTGTCAGGAGTCCTCACTGACAGCTGCAGAGGTCCGGAGATAGCCGATGAACCCACCGGCACCAAGCCCTCTTCACTTCCCCGCACTGAATCACCATCAGGAAGACCAGGGGGAAGCACTATATCCGGTGTCGAAAAGCTTCTGGGTTGAAACGGGGGGGCTCGCTGATCAGGAGAAAGAAACACTCCTGATACACTCCACAGCGCCAAAGACTCCTCCTGCACTGCTGCCAAAGACGCCGCTCCAAGCCTCGAAGGAACAAAGCCGCACAAGAGAAGCGTGCGCTGACTGCCTTCAGAAGACACCGACAAACCCGAGGGAAGGTTGGCTTGTTTTCTTTTCCTCTGCCCCATCATTAGACAAGCGCGGATGACTGGCAGTCAAGCACCACACTAAACTTCCCGCAAGGCTGTTCCTCCGACGCTGAGTCCTGCCGCCATCTTGCCTCCCCCCCCTGCAGTCCTGCACCATAGTTTGATTACATGTTGAGTGAAAAAAATATTTTCTCTTGTTGTTAAGTGCCATTGAGTCGGTGTCGACCCTCTGGATAGTTGTCCTAAACTGTGTTCAGTATTCAGTCAGGCGCCTCATTGTTGATAGACTGTGACCTGTAGCTGCTGTTATGGTATTGATCCATCTCATTGCTGGCCTTCCTCTTTTGCGTTGACCTTCTATCTTGCCAAGCATGATGTCTTCCTCTGGTGATCTCTCTCTCTTCGCATGATGTGTCCAAAGTATGAAAGTCGAAGTCTTGTCATCTGTGCTTCTAAAGAAAGCTTAAGTTTGATCTCCTCTAGAACTGACTGATTTGCTCTTCGGGCAGTCCATGGTATACACAGTATTCTTCGCCAGCACCATAATTCAAAGGCATCAATTTTCTTCCTGTCTATCTTTTTCACTGTCCAGCTTTCGCATCCATATGATGTTATTGAAAATACCATGGCTTGAACGAGTCAAATCTTTGTATGGAGAGAGACATCTCTGCTCTTGAGAATCTTGTCTAGGTCTTTCATAGCCATTCTGCCAAGAGCAATGTGTCGTCGGATTTCTTGACTGTTTGTTGCTTCTTTATTGATAGTTGATCTAAGTATTATTAAGCATTTATAAAGCGCTGCAAACATACGAAGCTCTGTACACACAAATAAGAGAGACAGTCCCTGCTCATCAGAGCTCACAATCTAGTCAAGACAAAAAATTACATAATACAAATTACAGATCAACAGGACAAAGTATACATCTAATGTTAGAGAGAGCAAACACAGCATATATAAAATAGTCATATCACAACACAAGAGTCAAGAATGAAAAGCAATAGTGAAGAGGTGGGATTTCAACCTGGACTTGAAGATGGCCAGGGAGGACGCCTGGCACACAGAGACAGGAAGGCTGTTCCAGGCGAAGGGTGCAGCAAGGTGAAAGGAGCGCAGTCTAGAATTAGCAATATGAGTGAAAGGCATAGATAAACAAAGACTATTAGAAGAGTGAAGTAACCGAGAGGGAGTGTAAAGAGAGATAAGAGACGAAAGGTACTGGGGGGGCACAAGAGTGAATACATTTATAGTTCAGTAGGAGAAGCTTGAATTGGATATGGAAATGGATGGGGAGCCAATGAAGTGACATGAGGGGAGGAGTGATGTGGGAAAAATGAGACTGGCAGAAAATGAGACGAGCAGCAGAATATTGAATAGACTGAAGGGGAAAGAGATGGTTTGCGGGGAGGCCGGCAAGGAGAAGGTTACAGTAATCAAGGCGGGATGTGATTAAGGAGTGGACAATCATTTTAGTAGTGTTAACAGAGAGGAAGGGGTGAATTTTGCAGATATTGTAGAGAAAGACTTAGCAATAAGTTGGATATGTAGAGAGAAAGAGAGAGAGTAGTCAAAGATAACACCAAGGTTACGCACTGAGGAGACAGGAAGGATAACAGAGTTAGCCACAGAGACAGAGAAAGGGGAAAGAGGAGGGGAGGGATTCGGGGGAAAGATAAGGCGTTCAGTCTTGGCCATGTTCAATTTTAAGCGGCGGAGGGACATCCAGCTAGCAATGTCAGAGAGGCAGACCGTGATCTTAGCCTGGATTTCTGGAGAGATAACAGGCGTAGAGAGGTAGATTTGAGAGTTGTCAGCATAGAGATGATAGTGAAAGCCATGGAAAGAGATAAGGGCACCAAGGGACTGGGTGTAGAGAGAGAAGAGGAGTGGTCCCAAGACAGAACCCTGAGGAACACCTACAGGTAATGGGGTGGAAGAAGAGGAGGAGCCACCAAAGCACACGCTGAAAGAGCGATGTGAGATGTAGGAGGAGAACCAAGAAAGTACAGAGTCCTTGAAACCTAGTGAGGACAGGGTGATAAGAAGAAGGTTGTGGTCAACAGTATCGAAAGCAGCAGAGAGATCAAGAAGGATGAGAACAGAATAGAGGCCTTTGGATTTTGCCAGGAACAAATCATTAGTGACTTTGGTAAGAGCTGTTTCAGTGGAATGTTGGGGATGGAAGCCAGATTGTAAAGGATTCAGGAGAGCATGAGAGGAGAAGAAGTCGAGACAGCAGTGATAGACTGCACGCTCAAGTAGTTTAGAGATGAAGGGAAGGAGAGAGATGGGTCGATAGTTAGAAGGACAGGTGGGATCAAGTGAGGATTTCTTGAGAAGGGGTGTGAGTGTGACCACAGCGTGCTTGAAGTCAGAAGGGAAAGTTGTGGTGGAGAGCGATAGGTTGAGAATATGAGAGATGGAAGGGACGATAGTGGAGGAGATGGAATTAAGGAGGTGGGAGGGTATGGGGTCAGACGAGCAGGTAGTAAGTTTAGAGGAAGAAAGAAGGAGTGAAGTTTCTTCAACAGAGAAGGAAGAAAGGGTAGCAGAAGTGAGGGAGGAGAATTGGGAAAAAGGGGGGGTAGTAAGGGTGGTGGGGAATTGGAGGGTGATCTTGTGAATTTTGTCATGAAAGAACTCAGCCAAGGTTTGGGCAGGAAGGGAGGGAGGAATCAGAGGTGGAGGCACACTGAGGAGAGAACTGAGTGTGTTAAAGAGACGATGAGGATCAGAGGCAAGAGAGTTAGTCAGATGGGTGAAGTAGACTTGTTTAGCAAGTGTAATGGCTGATTGGAAAGAGAACAGAATGAATTTAAAGTGGAGAGAGTCAGCATGGGAGTGGTATTTAAGCCAGGCACGCTTAGCAGAGCGAGCACAGGAACACAAATAGTGGGCAGTGGGAGAGAGCCAGGGCTGGGAAGAAGAGTGTCTAACAGGACGTGGGGTAAGGGGAGCAAGAGCATCCAGGGCAGAAGGTACAGTGTTATATGAGGTCACAGCCTCATCAATGGATTTGGATAATAGGATGGATGAAAGGGGTGAGGAAATAATGGAGGAAAGAGCTAAGGGATCAATAGCAAGAAGGTTTCTAGAAAGGTTGGTGGAGACAGGACGAGGCTGAGGTGGGGGAAGATAAATAATAAGACTTAAAGGTGGTGGTCAGATGAGGGAAGGACAGAGTTACAGAAGTTGGAGGGTGAGCAGTTAGAGAAGAAAATCAGGTCAAGGCAGTGACCATGTTGGTGAGTAGGGGCAGTGGAGCAGAGTTGAAGGTCGTAAGAGGAGGTAAGGGAGAGGAGCTTTAAAACATGGGGGTCAGAGGGGACATCAACATGAATGTTAACATCCCCGAGAATAAGAGTGGGGGAGGAGGGGTTAAGAAAAGTAGACAGCCAAGAATCAAGGTCAGAAAGAAAAGTAGACACAGAAATGTTGGGAGGCTGATAGATAACAGCTACCCGAAGTAGGAGAGGAGTGAAGCGGATGGAGTGGACCTCAAAAGAGAGAGATGCGTGAGATTGAGGTAGGATGAGGGTCTGGAAGTGACAAGAGGTGGAAAGAAGAAGCCCAGTACCCCCGCCATGTCCAGTGGAACGAGGAGTGTGGGAGAACTGAAAGCCCCCATAACAAAGCGTAGCAATAGAGGTAGTGTCTTCAGGAAGAAGCCAGGTCTCAGTTAAAGCAAGAAGGTGAAGTGCGTGAGAAATAAAAAGGTCATTGTCAGCATACAGTCCATGCAGCTGTGGACTCTGGTGAATTCAGTCTACAAAGTTAAACTCTGACCCCCTGGTGATGTCAGTCTCTAGGACCTGTCTGCAGCCCCTCTTTGCTAAATCAAGAATAGCAGACCTTAAAGGGAGTGGCCAAAGACAATAGCAGACCTCAAGGGGAACTGCTGGAGAGGCACTATAAAGGACAGACACACTTCCTGTTTCTCTCTCTCTCCCACCATCCATTGGACATGAAGGACAGGAGGCTCTGATACTCAACTCCCTTCACCCCTCCCCCTCTCTCTCTACCCACATGTTCTGGCCTACCATGCGGCTCTGACCCACATGTTCTGGCCTCTATCTCTCTCACACTTCACACATGCATACACACAGATTCATTGATGCACACTGAAATAGCTCTGTAACAATCACTATATACCTCTGTTCAATACCTATGTATTAAGCCTATTTTTACATAAAAACCTTTCTCCAAGCCACACCTGTTTGCTTGTCTTATTACAAACCCTCCTGCGTCTGTGAAGTGAAATGAACCCAGGACCAAGCGGAGACTAGACCAGAAGATTACATATTCAGAAGATTACATATTCAGAAGATTACATATTGGGGGCTCGTCTCTTGGATTTCACAGCAGATCTCCAGTTGGGTGAGTAATAATTTTGTATAATACATTAAGTAGATTTCAGACAGAGTGAGACAGAATCGAAAGTCCATGTGACCATTTGCAATTTTGTTTTGTGGGTTAGACAAGGTGAGATTTTTTTGTCAAAAGGCTCTGTAAGAATTGCAGACCTGTTATTGGTAATCTGTGAACTTTCATTAAAATCATCTGTAATACCTGAAGATTGGAGGGTCGCCAACGTAACACCAATTTTTAAAAAGGGTTCCAGGGGTGACCCGGGAAATTACAGACCGGTGAGCCTGACGTCAGTACCAGGGAAAATGGTAGAAACCATCATAAAGAACAAAATTACACAGCATGTAGATAGTCATGGCCTAATGGGAGACAGCCAACATGGCTTTAGACAAGGAAGATCTTGTCTTACTAATCTGATCTGTTTTTTTGAAGGTGTGCATAAACAGGTAGACAAAGGTGAGTCGGTTGATATAGTGTATCTGGACTTTCAGAAAGCTTTTGACAAGGTCCCCCATCAGAGACTTTTGGCAAAGCTAAAAAGTCATGGGATAGGAGGCAGTGTACTATTGTGGATCGGGAACTGGTTAAAAGATAGAAAGCAGAGGGTAGGGCTAAATGGCCAATATTCCCAATGGAAAAAGGTGAATAGTGGAGTACCCCAGGGATCTGTACTGGGTCCGCTACTTTTTGACATATTCATAAATGACCTGGAAAAGGGAATAACTAGTGAGGTTATCAAATTTGCGGATGACACAAAACTGTTTAAAGTTGTTAAAACCCAAGAGGATTGTGGAAAACTGCAGGAGGATCTGGATAAATTGGAAGACTGGGCATCCAAATGGCAGATGAAATTTAATGTGGACAAGTGCAAAGTTATGCACCTAGGAAAGAACAACCCACACTATAGTTACACGATGCAAGACTCCACATTAGAAACCACCACCCAGGAAAAAGATTTAGGAGTCATCGTGGATAACATGTTAAAACCCTCCACCCAGTGTGCAGCGGCGGCCAAGAAAGCAAATAGAATGCTAGGTATCATAAGGAAAGGGATGGAGAATAAAACAAAGGATATTATAATGCCTCTGTATCGCTCCATGGTACGACCGCACCTTGAATATTGTGTGCAATTCTGGTCACCGTATCTTAAAAAGGACATAGAGTTATTAGAAAAAGTACAGAGAAGAGCCACCAAATTGGTGAAGGGGATGGAAGGCTACTCCTATGAAGAGAGGCTAAAAAGGTTAGGGCTCTTTAACCTGGAAAAGAGATGGCTGAGGGGAGATATGATAGAGGTGTATAAATTAATGAATGGAGTGGAACGGATAAACGTGGATCAATTGTTTACGCTATCAGAATATAGAAGGACTAGGGGACATGTAATGAAGCTACAGGGTAAACTATTTAAGACAAATAAGAGAAAATATTTCTTCACTCAACGTGTAATCAAACTCTGGAATCTGTTACCGGAGGATGTAGTAAGGGCTGTTAGTATAGCTGGGTTTAAAAAAGGTTTGGACAAGTTCCTGGAGGAAAGGTCCATAAACCACTATTAAAAAGGGACCCAGGATATCAATGCTTGACCTAGTACAAGCACTGCAGAACCTGTGTCTTTTGGGGAAACTGCTAGGTACGTATGACCTAGATTGGCCACTGTTGGAAACAGGATACTGGGCTTGATGGACCTCGGTCTGACCCAGTATGGCATTTCTTATGTTCTTATGTTCTTAATCTAGAATTTTAAGGACATCACACAGAGTGGCTTGCAATTGTCTTATTTTGATGTATAGGCTTGCTAAAGATTTTTCTATAGTATTTGAGCTGCTAAGAAAATACAGAGTTACACAATTAAATATTCCTCATAGAGTACAATATACATCTTTCTTGGTAACATTAATTTACCTCTTGTCTGTTTGACTTTTATTTCTCTCTCCTGTCAGTATATATCGTGGTGTGAGCAGGAATATCTGACAATTCTGTTAATCTCCTGTCCCTTTTTAACTTTTATTTCTCTGTCTCCTGTCAGTAACTTTCTTAGTGAGAGCAGGCTTAAAGCTGGCTGCAATTGATACAAAATTCTGTTAATCTACTAACACCCTTCTTACTATAACTTCACCCTAACACTTCCACCCGGTTAAATAGGTGTGAAATACTTTTTAAGTTAGCATTCCTCCTTCTAAGGTTACACAGTTGAGATAGTCCAATTACAGCCTCTCTGCAGTATCAAATATAGAAGCCTTTGATTTTAAAGAACTTAAAGAAATTATAATTTCATATTGTAAGAGGAAAGGGGGTCCATTTAAAGGGGAATTCCCTGAGTCATCATGGTATAATATTCAAAAACAAATGTTAAACCATGATCAAGAATTCAAAAAGAAAACAAATAAAAGAAAATGCCTTTTCATCCAAGGCATGTGCAGGGGACTCATTAGCATAAGACAAGAAAATTCTGAACTGACTTCTCAGTGTAGCCAATTGACCAAAGAACTTGAGGAGGCACAAATTTGCATCTCTATACAAAGAACTCAAGTGATCCAAGCCACAAATTCTTTTATAACTGTTAGTGAACAATTAGAAGCACTTAAACTTGAATTGAGGCACGTTAAAGATCAATTGGCCTCTGCAAGAAAGCCAACACCCACCCCTCCCTCAGCCCCCTATGCCTATGACACACCCCATCAACAATGCATACCAGCTACTGACAAACAAAAGAATACTAAAGTATGCATAGTTGAACTTAGGAATGGAAAGAATACAGCTGAATCAGAGCAACAAAATTCTGATAGTTTATCTCAGCCAGATCCCAGCAATAATCAGGATCTCTGTCTGGAGCATAATTCAGATGGCTTAGACATGGCACCCAGTACTGAACTCAAAGCACCAGTTAAAGTAATGTTGCATGAGAATTTAAAAGATAGAGATATAGAAAAAATAGTTGAGAAAATTGGCACTATGCCTCTTAATGTAAATCAGTGGGTTAAATGGGCGATTGATATTCTGATTCACTGGGGCCTAGGGAAATACAGAAGAAAACAATCAGACTTTGATAGACTTATGCATCTGGCTCTGGGCCCACATTATTATAAAGTTGGCTCTCTCACTCACCCATACCAGTTGGTTAAAAGGGGTACTGAGAAACTATTTCACTGTTCCCCAATGCAAGTATTTAAAATTATTTCACCTCTATCAAATGATACACTGGAACAGTTTGCATATAGAACCTGGATTTTAAAAGCAGTTCTTAATGAGCAGGAGTCCTGGCCCAAGGCAGAGGATTATGGGGAGAGCATGCATAAGGAATTTTTATTAGAATTGCTATCCCCTGAAATTACAAAACACCTTCTGTTATTTTCTGAAGACCCTGAAGCAACCCCTTTTGATACTTTAATGCTCAGAATTGGGTCTGTTTGGAAGACCCAGCCCTCGCAGGTCATTACAGTATCAGAAGCACGGAAGTGGCAGGCCGAAGAATCCTCTCAGTATATAAGAAACACAGACAGAGGACACACACCTAAGTGGCAAGCCGAGGGATCCTCTCAGTACACAAGAAACACAGACAGAGGACACACACCTAAGTGGCAAGCCGAGGGATCCTCTCAGTACACAAGAAACACAGACAGAGGACACACACCTTGGAGAGCACATGGCAGAGGTACTTTTAGAAACTCCTCAGGTTACATCCCCTTTCAAAGCTCAAAGCACAGAGAGATGGGCTAGAAAAGGAAAAAACTAAATGGGAACAAGATAAACATATACTGCAGATAGAAATAGATAAATTAAAACAGGATTTACAAGCAGCTCAGGACAAACACAAGGCTAGTGCATAGGGATATCCTGACCTCTTGAGTTCAGATATCAAAATGTCTCAAGCCTTCATAGCCCAGCCTGCCTCCTTTATCTCAGCAGAGGACTCAATTCCAGAGCATCTGGATGATGAAATGGATACAGGCCCAGGACACAATTTAAGGCTTGTAACACCCTTGATACTGGACTCTTGTGCACGCCCCAATGTTATCAGTAGAGTAGGGGGTCAGGATAAACTAGCTTTGATTGACACAGGGGCTGGAATTAGTTTTACAAACAGAGCTTCTCCCACTGCAGATCAGGAAAATATGGAAATTTATGAAATTCAAGGAATCAATGACACAGCTTCCAAATGTGTGGCTATCCCAGTTAAATGGGGTATCCCTGTGCACAGTGAACAAAGTAAGGAAATGTTAGAAACCACTGCCTCCACTATAGTGAACACACCAAAAGAAATAATTAGAACTGATGTTCCCAACCAGTTAACTTTGGTGGGGGATATGGCTAATCTTAAATTGTGGCAGTATTCAGGAACTTCAAGTGCTTCTAAAACTTTATTGCAGGAAGTCATTCCCATGCAGTTAGCAACTCAGTGCACTAAGGCAACTCAACAGTATGATCTGTGTGTAATTCCTTCAGAGGTGGCTGATATTCCAGTCTGGCCTCAAGACAAGTTAGATTGTGGGAAAATGCACACAGAAATACTGTTGGAAGGTGAGGATCCTCTACCACAAAAGCAATACCCAGTACCTCATCAGGCTATAGAACCAGTGACTAAAATTGTGAAGATACTGGAGGAGAGGGGTCTGATTAGACCTATTTCTTCCACATGCAATTCACCAGCCTGGCCGGGGGGTCAACTGTGCTTCCCCTGAATAAGTAGTGCCGTCTTAGAATACATGAAGGAAACCCTGTCTCTAGGGTTTTGAATGTGGAACCTAGACATACAACTCCTTTGGCTGCACAGTGGAGCCGTACAAAACTGTACCACCCCACTATTACAGGGAGCCTCCCCAGTATAAACACTCAATTCCTAGAAAATATAATTTTATCAGTGGTTTTCAGACATGAAGAAGAAATTTTTAAAAGCCCCTTCTGTCTTAACAAAATCCTTCAGACTCAACTAAAGGTTCCTTTTAGGGTCACTTTAAATCTATTATGTTAGAGCTGAAAGAAACTTAAAATTAAAACATTTTTTTGGTTTAGTTTTGTGCATGTATAAGGAGAGCAATTGTTTACTCCCTGTAAGTACAGTTTGCTAACTTTCCATTCGGCCTGTTTTTCTGTTCTGCTTTCATAACCTTCCTCTCAATCCTAACTCAGTAAGAAACACTTACTCACCTCCCAGAGTTAATCTTATCCAAAAATCCCCCAAAAACAGGGAACTGTTCCCAAATAAAGATTTGACCTTAATTTCTGGGAACACACCAAATGCTAGCATTAAACCTCACTCAGTGGAAATGGGACTGATACACAAATTTTTCACTCCTTCCTCTATTATTGTATGTGCAGTCCCTGATTTTCCTATCTTACAATTCGTTTTCCATTAAATACATGAGACATTTCATATCCCTGGGTTCCCAGGTTCCTTTTTAGCCTTGAATGAACATTATCCACTACGATCATCTGAACCTTTTATAAAAGTATACTAAGAAAAGACTTCATTACACAATATCTAGAGACTTCTGTTGTACTGCAGATCTTTCTTTCACTTATATACTGAATGCATCTGTGAGACCTCATGAATTGTACCCCAAATAGTATCTAGACATATGCCCTGGCAATAATGCTGCCAGGCACGTTTCACAGTTTGGTCAGATACAACCTTTAGAGATTATATCAGCTTTGCAGATGCCCTGTTTAGATATTCTCAGATCTCAGCCCTGACAGCATAAACTAAGACTTTAAAAATCGCTGGAAGTCCCCTTATAGCCTTGAGAGAGGAGCATGATAACAGGTTCTATCTTAAAGTAAGAACATTTTCATACCTGGTCCACAATCTTGAATAATACCTTTTGCAGAATCTCACCTTCTAAGCTTTGCCAGATCAGTTTCCTTCATTGAGGGCCTTTCTCAGTTGATTTGTAAAACCAAAAGAAATAGAAGGAATTCCCCTTCATTGGATCTACAATGTCATGGTCCTGCATAATAGAAGTCTCTGTTCCTGCAAGAAAAAATCCCTCACTTTATCCCACCACAGACAAAAACGCTCCTCTCAACATCTCACACAAACCCTTTAAATTCCTGGCTGGAAACTGTTGAGCACTGGATTGAACACTCACTCGCGAGGGAAATTGGGGGACAGATCATTGGTCCCTGCACCTATCAGAGAAATACCAGTTTTGATTAACACAACACACGATAATATTATGAAGACAGAGCCCTCATGAAGTGGGACTGTGATACTTTCAGGGCGACTGATAGAAAAATAAATGGTTTGAGACTGCTAGGTCTTTTGCAAACGAAGGGAAAAAGAGGATTAGGGTTGGTCCTGGAACTGGACAAATGTGTTAGTTGGTAGCAAAAGCAATGCAGGAACACCCTAGAACTGCTAACCTCTTTTGATTTCAGTACCCTTTCTTCTAATAGTATTATAGAAGCCAATGAAAGATCAGGGACTAGTTTAAAATCTTAATGGATGGTCAGTAGAAAGCTCTTTGCAGTTTTCCTGGCTGCTTAAGTATTATTCTCCCATAAATCTTTAGAGTTTCTTTCTGTATTTTTCTGTTCAACACAAAGAAAAGTTTTGTAACAGTCAGGTGAGAAAACCCCCTCTCACAGGGAAAGAAATCAACAGAAGGAGGGAATTTAGACCCTGGAAAGAACATAGAGGTTGGGAGGTTCTAAAGGACACAAGTTAACTTTTTCCAGAGGAGAAAAAAGAGCCCCATGGCCCTGGTAGCTAAACGTTGATAGCCCCCAGCATTCTAGGAATGACTTCTTGTTCTGGCATAAAAATCTAGGACTCCAAGCTTTTCCTTTAGGAACTAGTTCAGAGACACCCTTGATATGGACAGACTCCCCTCATAGGTCATTTCTGTGAAAGAAAGAGAAAAAGCTGGATCATATGGCTTTACCACAGAAAATGATATTAGTATTTTATGGTGAGGTACAGGGGATTGCTTCCACAGGCTGTTTTTTTATGGTGGCACAGAAAGTTTGATATACACTCTCGTGAGCCCTCTATTGCATGGATCATTTAGGAACTCAAAAACATGTGCTTTCTGTTGTATGTCTCATGGATGCCCTGATCAAGGAACCCCTTGTATGCCCTTTTATACAATAGTGAACCTGATAATACCCATCCATGTGCTAATCTCTGTTAGAAGTGATTTTACCTCTCCCCCTCAGCAGTAGTTTCAAAAATTGGTGACCTATCTGTACCCCTGAAAAGTCTCTGGGTAAAATTTTATGTGTCTGCAAACATCTAGTCCTTTGCAATGAGGTGTGATTCCTTGTCAGAAAAAATCTGAGTGCTTCTAAAGAATTAATCTGTTCCTGCTCTGATTTTGGAACATTATGAAGTCCCCCTGTTTCCTGAGTAGAGGGACCTTATTTATCCAAGTCTATGACAACTATGCACTGGAAAAAAGCATTTAGCAGTTATCCAAAATGGAAGTTGTTTTACCCATGTTTCTTGCCTCTTTGTCAGTATGAAGAACCAGGAAGACAAAAGCCCATTGGAACGGTACTTGTATTTCCGCTATATAGTGTTCTGTTTAGTATACATAAGTAGTAGATTTTTTTGTTTTTGCTAGAGTGGGGAGTTTTACTCCCTAGTAAGATTGTTTTGTATGTGGTTCCTGTTGTTCTGTATCTGCTCTCAGTCTCATTAAACCGAACAACATGGGTTTAGAAATTGGTAATTGTTTATCTGGTCAAAAGGATTTTGGTGTGTTGGTTTGGAAGAAAGCCAGGTCTATTCATTAAACATCACTCAAGTACAGTGGGAGCCACCAGTTTCCACTTCTCTAGAAAGGACACAAGAATTGAGGGCACGCCCAGAACGTTACTTTCTAGGTCCTCCTGCTTTGATTTTGTACAATATTTCCTGTCAGGACAGAGGTACCTGGAAAATAACTTATACATGGGTTGTGAGTGATCAACAGCACATCACTGAGACTTCATTCCTTTTGGATGTATCTTGTTTACCTACTACCCCTCATCCCACCCCTCCCACTACTTCTGCTCCTCCTGTACTCTACCTTTCTGATATCCACCTACCTTTCTGATATCCACCCATTTCAGGAAGGACATCCCTTTCAGATTAAATATGATGCACCACACGATGTTTTATATGATGTGGAATACCATTTTCTTACTTGGCATCTATTTCCCAAATTGTTTCTAGTTACTCACAAATATCCAAATTGCTCTCAGTTTGTTGCCAACCACATACAAATGCTCAATACTTGGTTTGATATGCAGTCAGTAACACCCAGAGCTAGGCAATTTCGACACAAGCGTGAATTAATTGATACAATTTTAGGTGGCACAGGGACTGCACTGGGTGCCCTTAATGTAATTGATATAGAGGTGCTCCGTAATAAAATGGGATCCACTGCTCAGCATGCAGCGGATGGTTTTACCTCACAACATATTATTAATGAAGCTTCCTCTAAACTGTCCAATGTAGTTGTAGATACCTTTGCTCTTATATCTCCCATTATAGAACAGAAAATTGTTACCTTAGCACATGCAGAATATAGATTGGGAAAGAATATTTCCTGGGCTCTTGCCTGTGATCAAGTACAGATCGAGCTTATTACTATACTAAAGGAAATTCTGATCACTGCTAAGTTAGGACACTGGCCACCATCTCTCATCCATATGGCTAGTACCAAAATACCTGAATTTGCTATAACTCACCTTGATTGGTGGACAGTTAGTGTTCCCATTTGTTCACCACAAGGCTGCTCTATCTGTACTTTGATCCCATGGTCAGGACAACACACAGTTATTTATCCTGTTGTTAATATTGGGGTGCAGTTTGATAATATGCTTATGTATCCTGTGGACCATCTCACATGGGTGCAGCCACTGGACGACACCTGGACTTCATTCAAGCCGATGGACCCCAGTTTGTGCGAGCAGACTACATTTCAGTTCAAGTGTCAACCTCACCAGTTTAAAGAGGCTGACACCTCCTGCTGGAACAATTCCTGCTCTTGCTCCCTGACTGTTAAGCTATCATATTCCCTGACTACCTCACACAGTTTGTATTACCTTGGAGCTGGACACTTTTGTTTTCATCTGTTCTTTCCCCAGAATGTTTCTTTTTCGATTGCTCCCAGAATGCATGACATTCGCCTTCCCAAGAACACTTTGTTGTACAGTTCAAACTATTTACTAAACAATACCTGGTGCAGTCATACACCACTGGTCTCCCTCACCATTAATGGGACAACTTATTCCACACCGCTGGTTACCAATGACTCTATGGACATTCCAGACTTTATCTCATATGCTGTGCATCCATTACCACTTGGCATGGGAGAAGAGACACTACATAAACTGCTCAACTTTACAGAACTCCATGCCTATATTGACCACCTTAAAACAACATCCACTGAAGTGAATCACACCATCGCCTATGAGAATGGACACATTCAACAAACTGTTGGACACTTGCTACAAGATGCTCATGTGTCTGTGTGGGAATTGTTATTCGGTTACTCACCTACTGCTGATCATGTCTTTAATGTTTTTATTCACCCTATTATTATTTTAACTGCTGTACAAATATTGCTATGCATTATCGTAATTGTCCTGTGCTGTAAGATGAAAAAAATGTACATTTCCTTGCAGCGCATGTCATACAGAACAACAACATTTTAAGGTACTTACACTGAACTTCTCCAGCATCCACCCTACATACAGGCTAATTTGGCTAATTCGGCATTTCCTATTACATTGAATACCAGAGTTAGCTGCAGTCTAGTATTGCTTCCTATCCCCACTCATAGCATCCTTGTACCTTTTGCTTTAGCCTCCTTAAAAATTCCTGCAGACCTTATGCACTGTTCACTCTCTCTAAGACGGACACGGAAGTGGCATATTGGGTCCCCCCCCCCCCCCAGTAGTGGCTGCTCTACCTAAGACACGAGGTTTGGACTCATAAGGAGACTTGTTTATCTCTAGAACACTAGAGACAGTACTAGAGACAGTACTGTGCAGGACAGGGGACCTGCTAGACATAGCAAGGTATTTAATACAGGAGGTATTAGACAAGCTGCCTACTATCAGGTAATGGCAGCTGGGACAGGTACCACAGGTTTGCTTCCACCATTTCCAGGCACAAATAATAAAGAAAAATAAAAAAGGTGTGGGAGATGTCAGCATACAGTCCATGCAGCTGTGGACTCTGGTGAATTCAGTCTACAAAGTTAAACTCTGACCCCCTGGTGATGTCAGTCTCTAGGACCTGTCTGCAGCCCCTCTTTGCTAAATCAAGAATAGCAGACCTTAAAGGGAGTGGCCAAAGACAATAGCAGACCTCAAGGGGAACTGCTGGAGAGGCACTATAAAGGACAGACACACTTCCTGCTTCTCTCTCTCTCCCACCATCCATCGGACATGAAGGACAGGAGGCTCTGATACTCAACTCCCTTCACCCCTCCCCCTCTCTCTCTACCCACATGTTCTGGCCTACCATGCGGCTCTGACCCACATGTTCTGGCCTCTATCTCTCTCACACTTCACACATGCACACACACAGATTCATTGATGCACACTGAAACAGCTCTGTAACAATCACTATATACCTCTGTTCAATACCTATGTATTAAGCCTATTTTTACATAAAAACCTTTCTCCAAGCCACACCTGTTTGCTTGTCTTATTACAAACCCTCCTGCGTCTGTGAAGTGAAATGAACCCAGGACCAAGCGGAGACTAGACCAGAAGATTACATATTCAGAAGATTACATATTCATAAGATTACAGTCATGTATAAAAGCAAGTTTGTTAGAGATAGAGTGAGCATTCCACAAGGCACATGAGAAGGGGAGAGCAGAGGGGGACAGGAGAGAAATGTGAATAAGGTTGGATAAGTTGCGAGAAGTAGGTTAAAGTTGTCCATGATTTCATTTTCTGTTTTGCCAGTTGTCATGATCTTTGTCTTCTTTACATTTAGGTGCAGGCCCATTTTAAGACTATGACTCAGAAGTTCTACCTGTTCTTGGTAAGGGGACAAAAAGGCTGCATCGCATTAACAGCTTTAATACATGGCTCCAGACCTGGTGCAAACAAGAAGGATTCAGATTTATTGGCGACTGGGGCAACAGATAGACCAAGAGACTATACTGTGCTGATGGGCTACATGTCTCTGTCACAGGGAAAAGAATCCTAAGTGAAAAATTCAGGCCCTATGTGGATATGCATTTAAACTAGGAAAAGGGGGTGACAGATGTGGAAGGTCAAGATCTGCATGCCACCCCTTGCAAAAGCAGAATAACATCAGAAACAGCCACACTTTTAAACCACACATCAAAAACAAGTGGGAAAAAGTGGGCAGAACAAAATCAATGCAAAATACACACAAGCCAGGTAAATGCTGGAAAGCAATGAGCACAAATGCTCGAAGCTTAGCCAACAAAATTCTGGACCTGGAAGCCCTAATGGTGGAAATGGATTTGGACATTGTGGCCATTACAGAAACATGGTTTAATGAATCGCATGATTGGGATATAGCCATAGCTGGCTATAATCTATTCAGAAGAGACAGTGAAAATGGAAAAGGAGGATGAGTAGTCTTGTATGTCAAAAGCAATATTAAAGCTACTGAAATGCAGGGGACATGGGGAAAAGAAGAAGCGCTCTGGATAGCATTGGAAAGAGGAGATGGCACTGTCATCCATACAGACCTCCGACTCAAATTGAAGAGAGAGATAACGAATTGATTACACACTAGCCCACCTGCTAATCATCATACCTGTACCATCCACCCGAAAAAGCACATGCAATATCCAAACGAGTTTAGAGTATTGTATATAGTTATAGTTATTGTATATAGTTAACTTAGTATATAGTTATTGTATATAGTTATAGTTATTGTATATAGTTAACTTGTACATAGTTCTCCCGGTTATCCCGTTTAATTTCCTGTTCATTGTAAACTCAATGTTGCCTGTATGCATTGTAGTATGTTTCTGTTCGATGTACACCGCGCTGATTATAATAGCGCGGTATAGAACAAATGTTAAATAAATAAATAAATAAATATTGCCAAGTTATCAAAAAAGGGGGAAGCGATCATATTGGGTGACTTTAATCTACCTGATGTGGATTGGATTACTCCTTCTGCACATTAGAGCACACCTGAGCAGGGCGCAGCCATCTTCTCCCGCTCAGGAGCCTCCAGCCCAATCGGGGCTGTGGGAGGCGGAGCCCAACGCTCAAAGGAAGCCGCCGTCAGGCGGGCCCGTGCCTGAGGGCCTCGCCAGAGGGTCCTTTGGCGTGGCCCTTAGGCAGTGGCACTTCAGCAATTCCACGAATGAAGCCAGAACTCTCACCCGGAGCAGAGCCAGTCTCCCTTGTCAGGAAAAGGCAAGTCCTTATCCTTTAGACGATTAAAGCCATGTGCTGTAACCTGTACTAGCGCACTGCTGTCACGACTGATATTAGTTTTGCACTCACTGTACTGTTGTCAGTTCTCTGCAGTTCACCTTTTGATTGCTAGCATTCTAGAATCCTCCAGTACTGTATTATTACTATCAACTGTCATCCACTTCACCAGTGCACTTAATATCCCGAGTGCCAATAGCCAGTATCTTCCTGCACTGTTATTAGCATTTCCACAGTTAACATCGTCATCACCAGTAACCTATAGCTACTTTCATTGTTGTCACGAATTGTATGCCCTGTTGCCAAGCTAGAATGTACAAACTCCTGCTATTATTCATCTCCCTCCTTACTCTTGGGCTCCCCAACATCTCAAATGCTTTCAACCATGGTACTAATCACATTCCAATCCTACACCACCACGGAAGGAGACGGTCTGAACTCCCACACCACACCACAGCGAAAAACAACCACACATCCCACTCCCATCTACTTAACATCCTCCTTCAAATCTTCAAAAAGTCACGAGCCAAGAAGCAACGTCAGCAATGCCCACTGAAGTGTGCGTTGATAAATGCCAGATCAGTACGTTCAAAATGGCCTGCAGCCATTGACCTGATACCCCTATACAATCTTGACATCTTGATGATCACGGAGACATGGCTATCTGTTTGCGACAACGTTCTCTTGAACCAGATGCTGCCTCCTGGATTTTCCCTATATACATGCCACAGGTCCACTCAGAAAGGAGGCGGGACACTCATCCTCGCCAAAGCCGACCTTCATTTCAAGTTGCACAACACCTCCAGTTCAACTCACCTTGACTCTCTCATCATATCAAATGAACTCTGCACAATCAACCTTCTATACCGGGCACCCACTTCATCACCAGATGACCTATCGACAATAATTGAGCTCGCATGTACCACTTCCACCCCACGCTCTCCAAATTGGTTAATTGGTGACTTCAACCTCCCATCTCTTCAAGATAGCCACGCAGCAGCATTCCTTGAGGCCCTAGAGGATCTAGGATACAAACAATGTGTCGACTCTCCTACCCACACTAAGGGAGGTAGGCCAGATTTCATCTTTGCACCTCATTCCAACGCCACGACATCCCAAGACCTCGCACTGTCCGTAACACCAGTGCCTTGGTCTGATCACTATCTTCTCAGTTTCCATATACCCATAAGTACTTCCCGCAACAGTCAGACGATACCAAATACATCTGGAACTCCAGCAGCCCGCTTCCGTCCACTCAACAGGAGCGAAGTCCTAGAGAATCTCCAACCTCTTATGACTAACACATCCCTCAACTTAGATGACCTCATATCCAAATGGGATGAAAACCTTAGAGCTGCCTCCTGTCCATCATACACTGAAAAGACAACAAGATGACGAGAACATGCACCATGGTTCTCCACGGACCTACGAACATCTCTCCACCATCTACGCAAACTCGAGAGACAGTGGCGCCGAACCCACTCCTCTGAAACGCACACTGCTTACAACTCATACTTGATGACCCACCGTGCGAAGATAACGCAGAATAGGAAACTCTACCACACTGATATATTAAAACGCTCCATCAATAAACCACATGCCTTGTTCAATATAGTAAAGTCCATAACAGGAGAGCCGGTCTCAGTCCACCCCCCAATGCCTCAGCCACAGGACTATGCAGACTATTTACAATCGAAGATGGTCAAGACCAACACAAACATAGGCGTTAATAACCCCTCCACATCGCCTAAAGCGTTTCAAGCAACTCCACTATGCAATTTCACCACGGTATCCAATAAAGAGGTTGAGGACATTATTGCTTCTGTTAACCCCAGCACGGCACCTAATGACCCCTGCCATAAGCCATATCCTGTGCAAAATACTGAACCAGTCCTTTATCACAGGTTCGTTCCCGCAGAGCCTCAAACACATCTCTATCAAGCCCTTACTAAAAAACAGCAGACTAGACCCATCCAAAGTAGAATCTTTCAGACCAATCTCGAGCATCCCCCAGCTTGCCAAGATCATCGAAAAAGCTGCTCAACAACAAATCCAGCAACATATCGATACCGAAGCACCGCTAGATCCAGCCCAACACGGATTCAGGGAAGCACATGGAGTCGACACTGTCCTAACAACCCTGTTCAACGATCTGGTCACAGGAATCAACAGCATCCAACAAGGCTTTGTCCTTATCTTTCTGGATATCTCTGCCGCCTTCGACTCGGTGAGTCATGACATACTTCTACAACGCTTGAGAGAAAAGGGGATCCAAAGCACAGCTCTAAAATGGTGTGAATCCTACTTATCCAATAGGTGGCAACAAGTCAAGGCTGGCCACTCATCCTCTGAACCATTTCTGCAAACACAGGGGGTTCCTCAAGGATCGTCCTTATCATCATTAAGGTTTAACATTTATATGCAGCCGATATGTGATTTAATCCGATCCTTCAACGTACAATGCCTTGCCTATGCAGATGACATCCTCCTCTACATGCCATTCACAATTGACCAACCAGTGCTCTCCCCAATAATCAGATGCTTCGAAGCAGTAGCCGATTGGCTGCTGTCACAAAACCTACGGATCAACCATGGCAAGACAGATGTCCTATTCGTCACGAGGAACCATAAGTTCACACCTCCCTCATCACTACTTGCCAACAATGTAGAGTTGAAGTCCAAATCCACAATCCGTTACCTCGGCATCACCCTGGACCAGCACCTGGATATGACAACACATGTGAAACACATCACAAAGGCAATATACCATAAGATCAGAACGCTACGTCACCTCCGACACCTACTGGACTTCACAGACTACCGAACTACCTTCCAGGCATTAGTCCTCCCACATCTGGATTTCGCGAACATCATACTCCATGGCCTCCCACAATTGACCTTAAATCCGCTCCGCCTAGCTATGAATGCAGCCGCAAGAGTCCTCTCTGGATCGTCAAGATCCGACCACATAACGCCCATCATGAAGGATTTGCATTGGCTACCTTTACATGCCAGGCTCCAATACAAGTCATTGGCCCTTACTTTTAAAGCCCTAAATAACTACCCCCCTACGCCAATCAGCAAGCTAATCCATGGTACCCTGGAAAATAGGAACAGGAGGTCTACTGCACTGAACACATTAGTAGTCCCCAAGCTAATGACTACGTGTACAAAGGCTACCTCTAACAGGGCCTTCTCCATATTCGCTCCTTCAAACTGGAATGCACTCCCCCATGAAATCCGTGGTATTAAAAGCCTCATCCTATTCAGAAAAGCCTTAAAACACCACCTGTTCACAAAATGCTACCCAGAAACATCCCGAGACAGAAGCACAACCAGCAAGCTTCCCTCATGCCCCAGCCGCCCCAGCACATCAATACTAACAGATAATAGGTAATCCCCACTTAAGCTCACCAAACCACTAATATTCATCTTCACAAAACCAATGTAACACCCATTTGAATTAGAGTACTGTACATAGTTTCGAGTTAATATGTATATAGTTTCCCCGGTTTCTATCCCACGTTCAATTTTTAAATTTTTAAATTCCCTGCTCTGGCTGAGAGCACCATCGTCGCTGCTGCCTGCTGCCCTCATTGAGAGCTCCGGTCCAATCGGGACTGTGGGAGGAGGGGCAGCAGCAGCTGAAAAGCAACCCGCGATCGGCGGGAACTCCATTTTTAAATTCCCTGCTCTGGCTGAGAGCACCATCGTCGCTGCTGCCTGCTGCCCTCATTGAGAGCTCCGGTCCAATCGGGACTGTGGGAGGAGGGGCAGCAGCAGCTGAAAAGCAACCCGCGATCGGCGGGAACTCCATTTTTAAATTCCCTGCTCTGGCTGAGAGCACCATCGTCGCTGCTGCCTGCTGCCCTCATTGAGAGCTCCGGTCCAATCGGGACTGTGGGAGGAGGGGCAGCAGCAGCTGAAAAGCAACCCGCGATCGGCGGGAACTCCATTTTTAAATTCCCTGCTCTGGCTGAGAGCACCATCGTCGCTGCTGCCTGCTGCCCTCATTGAGAGCTCCGGTCCAATCGGGACTGTGGGAGGAGGGGCAGCAGCAGCTGAAAAGCAACCCGCGATCGGCGGGAACTCCATTTTTAAATTCCCTGCTCTGGCTGAGAGCACCATCGTCGCTGCTGCCTGCTGCCCTCATTGAGAGCTCCGGTCCAATCGGGACTGTGGGAGGAGGGGCAGCAGCAGCTGAAAAGCAACCCGCGATCGGCGGGAACTCCATTTTTAAATTCCCTGCTCTGGCTGAGAGCACCATCGTCGCTGCTGCCTGCTGCCCTCATTGAGAGCTCCGGTCCAATCGGGACTGTGGGAGGAGGGGCAGCAGCAGCTGAAAAGCAACCCGCCATCAGGCGGGCCCGCGCCTGTCGGGCCCACGCCTGAGGGCCTCGCCAGAGGGCCCTTAGGCGTGGCCCTTTGGCGGGAGCCCACTCGACCTGAATAACATACAAAAGCAGCTCAATCAACCATAATCAGCCGAATAATCAGCAGACTGCTCCTGACATTAACTCCACAACAGAGCTCACCGGAGGAATCCCTCTCTCCACTGCATCTCCCAGATCGCAGACCAGCAGCGGAAGCAGCAGATCGCTCAGCACACGTGCCACAGCATATAACTCCGAGTGACCCAGCTACTCACTGCATCATCACCTACTCTAGACAAAAATCTCTACCGAACCCAACCACTTTCCAACACTACATCCATATAGAAAGCACAAAAACAAAACTCTACGAAGATGAAACGCGTAAATTCTTACAGTCGCAGATTCCCTTCTCCTCCGCCTCAGCTGAGCCCGTAATGGTCGATGTTTAAAGGAAAAAGCAGCAGCAGAAAGATTTTCTTTCGTGAATACAGAACAGAAGTAGAATCATCAACCGCAGAATCATCAACCGCAGAATCATCAACCACACAGAGCACAGCTGAGTTCCCAAGGTCGAGCTCACCTACCTCATCCTCTTCATAGATTCATCAAGCACAGCAAGTATTCCCATACAATTGATATTTATGGACTATTCATGTATTTAATTAACAGCCTATAACCTGAACGTTTACCACACTACTCTGCCTCAATCTATAAAGTGACAATCAGAAGTACATGTTAACAGTTATCTGCTACACTGAGCTACACTAAATACTATTGTTAGTAACCTCCACAGTTTTACCATTATTGTGAATACCTTATTTTCATCATACGGTACTATTGCTAGTAGCTAGCCAGATAGTATATCAAGTAACATTAACAAGCAACAAAACAATAATTTCTATTGTTACTGTGATACTATTGTTAGTAGCCCCCATAGTTTATTACTATTGTAGCCCCACACAGTTTATTACCATCGTCAATAGATTATTGTTACTGTGCTAGTATTGTTAGTTGCCCCCACAGTTTATTACTATTGTCAAACGATTATTACCATCATATAGTACTGTTGCCACTAGCTATCTAGCACAAAGTTTACTACTGTCAGTAGAATACCTTCAATCTGCACTGTTGCCAGTTGCCAGTAGCCATCCTTCAATAGGTATCATTTTATTACTGTTGTCAGTAGTATACCCATAACTAGTACTGTTATAAGGATGTTAGTAACTAGCCTGTAATAGTTACTACCCATGGCATTATTGTAGTCAGCAATACTCTCATAAAGCTACACTTACAAATCATTGCACTGCTGTTACAAATAGCTGATACATTGTAACAATCTCATACAATTGTAACAATCTCATACAATTGTGACAAACAGCCAGCCAAAACTAACTTACTGTTCTAACTCTTCTAACCGATACTTTGCTGTTCTAACCTAATTACGTACAACTCAACACAACCACACTCAAGCCCTCTTGCATAGCCCGCCAGAAACACTTCTCTCTTACAAAACAAAATACAAAACATAATGGCCTACCTAAAAATAAAGTCACTGCCAACCACTCTCCTTCTAATAGCCCTCCTTCTGCAACTAATATACACATATAAATTCAACAACCCCCCATGTAATAGCATCCCCATCATCCACAACCCCAACCGCAATCTAACACGCTCTCCGCTACACCATCACTCATACAACCCGCCACCAAATAGTTCCCACAGACATCCTCCTAGAGTAATCCAGATAAACTGTAAAAACCATGACCACAAAATATCCTCTACTTGCACGGACACCAAACTAAAATTGATCTTAATAAACATTCGCTCTATTCGGAACAAAATACCAATAGTAAATGACATAATAAGAGACGAACAACCTGACATCATTTTCATCACTGAAACATGGCTAACACCTACAGACACAATATTATTAAACCAACTTCACACATCACAATATGATGTATTCAACTGCCACCGTGACACAAAAAGAGGAGGTGGTGCACTCATCCTCACTAAAAAAAACCTACAATACACCCTAACGAACTCAAACAATGTCGAAGGAATGGACATAATAAACATTGAAAACAGAACACTAGCATTCTCCTTAATCTATAGACCCCCATCAGCTGATCACAAAAATCTCTCCCCCATCCTTGAACTCGCATGCACAACATCTCAGAGAAAACCCCTCATAATCTTAGGTGACCTTAACCTCCCATCTCTGAACCAATCCCAAAAAGACAACTTCATTGACTCAATGTCCCACATAGGATTTAACCAGATAGTCCATAATAAAGGAAACTCACTTGATCTTGTTTTCCTCCCTACCCCCTTTAACCTACATAAACTCCATTCTTCCCCGATAGCTACGGAAGTACCATGGTCTGACCACCATTTGATAACATTCCACCTATTAGCACAAACAACATCACAGTCCACAAACACAATATCACATATCTCACGCTTTCCCCACTTTGATAATGACACATTCCTTGACAACGTACTACCTAAACTCACCACAAGTCTAAATGACATAGAACAAACTATAGAGAACTGGAACCAAACTATCCAAAAAGCAGCAACCCCCACTCAAACAATGCAGAAGATAAAGAAGGAATCACAAAAATGGTTCACTAAAGAAATTGCCATGCTAAAAAAGCAACTACGGAAACAAGAAAAAATCTGGAGAAAAACAAAATCACACGATAACAAAACTAAATATATAAACATACTTAATAGATACAAGGAAGCAATCAATAAGTCAAAAAGGGAATACTACTCCAAACTAATAAATCATGCTATCAATCGGCCAAGAGAACTCTTCTCAATTGTGAATACACTAACAAAAACACAAAACCCCGAACTGAACCAAGACTCAATCAGTGTACAAACCTTAGCATTACATTTTGCTGAGAAACTAAAGGTAAAACCTTACTCTCCAACCACCACAATATCTAAATATGTCAGTAATTATGAATGGACAACCTTTCACAAGATTGAAAGAAAGCACATCCTTAATATTATAACAATGATTAACACCACAACCTCACCGCTTGACCCTTGCCCTGTATCATGGATCAAACATACTAAGGAATTTCTTGCAGAAAATATCCAACATATAGTAAACCAATCACTCTCTCAAGGAACCATGCCCAATGCCCTAAAGCTCTCCTCGATCCGTCCCATAATAAAAAACAATAAACTAGACCCAAAAGACCCCAACTCCTACAGGCCAATAGCTAGCATACCACTAATTGCCAAAATAATAGAAAAGACCATACAACTCCAATTACAAGACTACATTGATGAACAAAAACTCCTTGATGAGCATCAATTTGGCTTCCGACCCTTCCACGGAGTTGAAACTCTCCTAATCGCCCTAACAGATCTACTCATCAGAGGCACCAATGACAACAACAAAGGCTTCCTTCTCCTCTTCATAGATCTGTCTGCTGCATTCGATAGCATCAATCATAATACCCTCATTAACAGACTAGAATACCTAAAAATAGGAGGGACAGTCCTTGAATGGTTCAAATCATACATCTCAAACAGGTTAATACGGATACAATTAGGTAACGACACATCCGAAACTTTCCCACAAGGTCAAGGCATCCCCCAAGGATCAGCCCTCTCAGCCCTCCTCTTCAATTTATACCTCCAGCCCATTACAAACATATTTAAGAAGCACAAAATTAACCATTTCATATACGCAGATGATATCATGCTTGCCACCCCCATAAACCCTAACAATCCCAAATATGATAGCCTACTCCAATGTATGAACGAGACTACTAAATGGCTTGAAGACAACCACCTAAGCATTAACCTCAAAAAAACAGAGGCAATGTTCATAACGAGGAAATCAGACACTGACTACATACCCCAATACAATCACAATAAATAATACACCTATACCTGTTAAAAAGGAGGTAAAATACCTTGGAATAATCTTAGACCACTCACTCTCCATGATTCCACACATAAAACACACAGTAAAAACCATATTTTATAAACTCAAGACAATACAACATCTGAGACCCCTACTCAACACCGATGACTTTAGATCTGTAGTCAATACACTCATAACCCCCCACTTCGACTATTGTAATAGTCTCCTAAATGGACTTCCATTAAAAAGCATATACCTTCTCCAAAGAGCCCAAAACATATGCGCCAAGATGGTCACTAAAGCTAATCTAACAGACCACGTGACCCCAATTCTCCTAGACTTACACTGGCTCCCTATAAACAGCCGAATAAAATATAAAATCCTCCTAACTACATTCAAAATCGTCAACAACATCTCCCCATCACAACTATCCACCCTAATACACCCCCCATCAGATACTAGATCACGCAGACAGAACGCAACCCACTCCCTCAACATAAAAACAAATTTTAGAAAAACTAAAGCGACAACAAGTGACAGGGCCTTCTCCTTCGCTGCCCCCACCCTGTGGAATGAAATACCATTAACACTCCGCATGATAAAAGACCTTCACCAATTCAAAAAAGAATTAAAAACCTACCTCTTTACAAAACACTTTGAAATCCCCTACCAACAAAGAACCTCACCAATACAATCACAGAAACACATACACTGTACCCAAGACAGAACAAATGACTAACACAGGAAATTTCACTAACCCCACACAACGCGCTAATGAACCACTCAAGCAGTTGACTATTTCACCACTGTAACTAACTAAGATGCGCTCCATGTATATAACTTGTAAATAGTTTGAAAAGCTCTGTTATAGTTAATGTTCAAAATATGTTCAAAATGTTGTTCAAAATATGTTCAAAATATGTTCCCTGTAAGTACACCTGTATATAGTTAAAGCATAATGTTCCTTGTAAATGTATACAGAAGTATACAATTGTTCTGTTTAATGTTCAATGTAAACCGCCCCTGATCTCTGGAAGGGACGGTATAGAAAAGACCGTTAAATAAATAAATAAATAAATAAATAAATTCCTTGTTCTTTGTAAACTCAATGTTGTTTGTATGCATTGTAGTATTTCTGTTCGATGTACACCGCGCTGATTTTAATAGCGCGGTATAGAAGAAATGTTAAATAAATAAATAAATAAATCTGGAAAGAAGCAAAAACATTGTGGATGCTCTCCAAGATGCATTACTTAGACAAATGGTGATGGAACCAAACAGGGAAAGCTCAACGCTGGATTTAGTGCTCACCAACAGTGATAGCATGTCGAATGTCTGCGTGAGTGCCACTGTGAGCAACAGCGATCATCACACGGTGTGTTTTGAGATAAAAGCCATGGTACAGGCCAATCATAGCAAGCTCAAAGTCCTAAACTTCAAAAACACTGACTTCAATAAAATAGCCAAGTACTTAAACGAAAGAATGACGGGGTGGAAGGAGATAAGGGAAGTGGAATTGCAATGGGCAGAACTAAAGGCGGCAATAAAAGGGGCAACAGATAACTATGTAAGAAAAGTAAATAAAAACAAGAGAAGGAAATCTATTTGGTTTTCCAAAGAAGTGGCTGCTCAAATAAAGGCAAAAACCACAGCTTTTGCAAAATTCAAAAGCTTGCAAACAGAAGAACACAGAAATGAATACAGGATCAAACTAAAAAAAAAGGGGTATGTTTACTAAACCCTCAACGTGCGCGCCGCGTTAGTCTGCAGGATGCCATAAAAGGAGTGGGCGGTCCGGTCAAAAGTAGCAAGGTCATAGCACTGTTTTTGATGGCAGCACTGTGCATTTAAATGCATGGAAATCTTAAGTAGGTGTGCTGACATGCAAGGAAGAACAGCAGTGTAGCACAATGGTTAAGGCACTGACTGATGATACAGGGGTCATGAGTTTGATCCCCAGTGTGCCTAATACTTAAGGCTGGCTGAGGCATCAGCTTTGACATGTAAGTATTGTTTCCTGCTGCACTTTATTTGTATTTTATTAATTGCTGCCAGCAAACACACCCTCATGTGCCGTAACCTAAGGTGCCGCATAAGGCACCCTATAAGGCACTCCATAGGGCACATTATAAAGTGCACTGTCCACCACGGCACCCTATAATGTCCCCTATAGGGCACCCTATAAGTCGCTCCATAGGATACCGTATAGTGCACCTTATATGGACGGTAACCATAAGGTGCCCTATAGGGCGCCCTATAAAGCGCCCTCTGAGGCACCTTATGAGTACAGTACGCTGAGGGTGTTTTTGCTGGCAGCACTAATGTACATTAAAAATAGACAATGCTTCGGGCAGCCCTATCAAATAACCCCACTGTGGGTTTGAACCCATGACCTTTGACTCCACAGGCAGTGAAGTAACCAGTGGGCTACAGCTGCTAGCAAGACCCTGACTGGCTGCAGAAGGACTGCATGTCACCACACAAACAGTCTGCTGTGGTCACCAGGATAGGGTTAGCCCACCCATACCCATGATGCACTGCACATGCAAATCAGCCGTCTACAGACGAACACAAGATGGGGTATGCACCCCCACAGCACCTAGGCCTGGTAGGGGGAACTGACCATGTGTGTTACTGGCACAGAGTAGCTACACACCGTCACATTGTGCGGGTACTGTGCTCACCCTGAGGGTGCGGTGGGGCGCCCAGCACCAGGTCCACAGCACCTTCCAATGCAGAAATAGGCCATGCTGTAGGTCTCCAGCAGTGCTAGTGTGTGAGATAGGTAGTTCCTGCAGACACACTTTGGATACAGCTATATTTCTCAGTCAGGTTTGACCCTTATGGACCCATAGGCAGATTATGTACCACCACCCAACCCACCCTACCCTCTGGGGCTGTGGGTGGGAAACAGGGTCTCCCACTGTCAGATCCACGTTTTACATCCTTGTAATAGCAGCAGTAGAGGGGACCACCAACCACAGTCCTGCTGGGGAACAGATACCCTACAGGGCAGTCAATGCAGCTCTGTACACATCTATAAAGCAATAGCAGACAGACATTAGGCCCAGAAATACTCAGCTTCACCCTACCACAATCTGATATTCGCCTGCAGTCACTGCACCCTGCAAGGTGTTCCAGCAAGACACATACTAGCTGCAGACAGTCTGATAGCTAGTCCATAGGGCATGTTCCTGTAGTAGATGCATGCACCCAGAACTGGGATGTCAGCATACACACTAAGCAGATAAGCCAGTGATTGGGCCCCCAAAAGGGAACGCATAAACATCACATGACAGAAATACTATATAGCACTATGGGGGAGCCTAGCCATGCCATGGTCACTGCGCAGTCAGGGTGAGAGTGATCTCCCAGCAGAACATGCTGTGGCCACCCTGTCTGTGTGGGTGGTGGCCGGGCACTACAATATCCCAGCCAGTGCCCTATGCACTGTGCAGATGCATCCTGGCCAGGCCACCCTGTCTGGGCTATACCCATGGTTCCTTGCTCCTCATTATGCACATTGGCAGGCCAATACTGGCAACAGTGCTGGCAGTGTGGGCTGTGGAGTGTGTTTGCAGCCACCACACACTGGATAGACAGACACACACTCCCACACCTATGCCAGCATTGTGCTACTATAGAGGTGTTTAGCAGCCCTGGCCACCACACCAGTCCTGGGCACAGTGCAGGCATGGTTATGGTACACAATACTGGTGGGGGTCACTCCCCAGGGTGGTAAACACTGTCAGAGACCAGACCTGAAGCACACTCCACAGACATCAGAAAGGTTGCTATGATGGAGCTCAATCAGCAAACTGTGCTTAACGTAGGAATTGCTATCTGCCAGTAATCATAGCAAATTTTTCATAGCTGTGTACCATATTCCCAGGTGTAGGGTGGCATTGTTAAGGTATGCAAGTGCTAGTATTGGGAAATGCACGCAGGGCCCAAAGCTGTTAAAACCCAAGAGGAAAGTGGAAAACTGCAGGAGGACCTGGATAAATTGGAAGACTGGGCATCCAAATGGCAAATGAAATTTAATGTGGACAAGTGCAAAGTCATGCACCTAGGAAAGAACAACCCACACTATAGTTACTCGATGCAAGGCTCCACATTAGAAGCCACCACCCAGGAAAAAGATTTAGGAGTCATCGTGGATAACATGTTAAAACCCTCCACCCAGTGTGCAGCGGCGGCCAAGAAAGCAAACAGAATGCTAGGTATCATAAGGAAAGGGATGGAGAATAAAACAAAGGATATTATAATGCCTCTGTATCGCTCCATGGTACGACCGCACCTTGAATATTGTGTGCAATTCTGGTCACCGTATCTTAAAAAGGACATAGCGTTATTAGAAAAAGTACAGAGAAGAGCCACCAAATTGGTGAAGGGGATGGAAGGCTACTCCTATGAAGAGAGGCTAAAAAGGTTAGGGCTCTTTAGCCTGGAAAAGAGACGGCTGAGGGGAGATATGATAGAGGTCTATAAATTAATGAATGGAGTGGAACAGATAAACGTGGATCAATTGTTTACGCTAGCAGAATATAGAAAGACTAGGGGACATGTAATGAAGCTACAGGGTAAACTATTTAAGACAAATAAGAGAAAATATTTTTTCACTCAACGTGTAATCAAACTCTGGAATCTGTTACCGGAGGATGTGGTAAGGGCTGTTAGTATAGCTGGGTTTAAAAAAGGTTTGGACAAGTTCCTGGAGGAAAGGTCCATAAACCACTATTAAAAAGGGACCCAGGATATCAATGCTTGACCCAGTACAAGCATTGTGGAACTTGTGTCTTTTGGGGAAACTGCTAGGTACGTATGACCTAGATTGGCCACTGTTGGAAACAGGATACTGGGCTTGATGGACCTCGGTCTGACCCAGTATGGCATGTCTTATGTTCTTATGTTCTTATGTCCTGCCTCTCCAGGAGGAATTGGCTAATGGAGCCTGTGGGTGTGGGTGTGTCTGCCCCTGTTGGCTGCTGCTTTACGGCAGAGGTTCCCAACTCCAGTCCTGGTGTGCCAAACACTGTTCGGGTTTTCATGCTGTCCCTCATGAATATGCATGAGATACATCTGCATACCATGGGGGTGGTGCATAGATATGCAGCACAGGCATCTTTATTAGAGGCAGCATGGAACCTGAATGGTGTTTGGCCCTCCAGGACTGCATTTGGGAGACTCTGCTGTAGGTAATGTGCCTGTTTATGGAGTCTGTGCTCTGTAGGGTAAAATGTAGGTATTTTGGGCATGTTTACGTCATCTGCAATAAATGTTCTGTCTGTATTAGCACATTGTAGTAGTGGGTAAAATATGGGGACTGGGTTGGCAGGCACCATAGCTGGGACTTGAACCTGTGACCTTCTGCCTCCAAACACACTGGTTGTGTGCACTGCACCACTGTGTTGCCACAGATACAGTGCGTTCCCTGGTGATACCATGACTGTTTGTCCGGCAGGGCCTGTCTGTTGCAGTGCATGGCACCCACCTACACAGGGCTAGGCCATGGTCTGCTCTGGGCAGCTGCCACTGCCCCCCTCCACCACCAGTACCCCTCTGCCACCATGCTGACATGCCCTTCTGCTGGTGGTGCTGGTGGTGTGCAGTCTCAAGCCATCCAGTGTGCAGGTAGGCGGCTGCCTATGGTGTGTGTTCTGGGGTAGGGGTGCCTGCATAGGCATCCATGCTTCCCCCCAACACTGCCTGCCAATGTTCTGTGCCCTTGGAGGTACCTGCTGGGTACTATCCCCTGTGACACTGTGATAAACACTCTCGTGCCCATGTTGGGCTCTCATCAGTTGCTGTCTGGCTGCTGTTCAGTTTCAGCATTCCTAAGTGCCACCTAGGCATCTGCCTAGTCCGCACTGTGCCCCAGCTACACCACAGCATGTGCAGCCTGCAGCCCTCTGTATCCCCTTTCCCAGCATCTGTCCAGTTGCCCATTCCGACATGCCCGCCCTGCTGTTGTGGAACATGTGCATGCCATAGGTAACCTGTCCAATGGAGAGGGAAACCCTGATCAGTGCTATTTCACTGTGGGATCATTTACCTTGTATGGGGACGGAGCGTAGACCCTTCCAAAATTCATATTTATTTTTTGGGGCTTTCTTGGGAGTGTTTTTTGATGTTTCCCATTACTATCACTATTGCCCAGCTTGATTATGATTTTTTTTTATTTTGTTGGGGTCATTTTCAATGTTATTTGTACTTTTGTTCCGTGCACATGTATCACACTTATCACTTTTTTGTAGGTTTCCCTGGTTTTGCTGTACATTGCTGACAGAAATGGTTTCTTTTCCCTTTAAATCAGTTCTAATGCGAGGTTTTCACTTGCGTTAGTTTTGGCCTCGGATTTCACATCGTTAGTGTGCGGGGAGCCTCTCCCCTCCCACTCTCCACCCATTGACCCCTTCTCTCCGCCCCTGGGGAGCCTTCCTCCGCCCTCCGGGAGCCTTTCCCAGCCTTCAGCGCTCATTTGCACCGCTGCGCACGTGTGCGCGCACTAAGGCACATTTGTGCCCCGTAAAGTGTCATTATCGCGTGCTAAGGTACCATAGCGCGCGCTAATTGCATAGCGTGCACGTTAAGAAGGTTTAGTAAACATACCCCAAAGAGTCTAAAAGAAAAATAAGGATAGCAAAGTCAAAGGCAGAGGAAAAGATGGCTAAAGATGTTAAGGGTGGCGACAAAACTTTCTTCAGGTATATTCAGGAAAGGAAGAAGATCAGAGTTGGAAATGCAGGACTCAGAAGTGCTGGGAAAGGACTCGTGGAAAGTGACATTGAAAAAGCAAAATTGCTAAACAAATACTTCTGCTCCGTTTTTACTAAAGAAAATCCTGGAGATGGACCAGCTGTGACTCCCAAATATAAAAATGGGAATGAAGTAGATACCACACCATTCACAGAAGATGAGGTGTTGGAACAACTTGCTAAACTGAAAGTGGACAAAGCCATGGGACCGGATGGAATACATCCCAGGATACTGAAAAAGCTCAGAGAGGTTCTTGCAGGACCGTTAATGAATGTCTTCAACAGATCCTTGGAAACAGGAGAGGTTCCTCAGGACTGGAGAATGGCTGATGTCGTACCTCTACACAACATAAGAACATAAGATATGCCATACTGGGTCAGACCAAGGTCCATCAAGCCCAGTATTCTGTTTCCAACAGTGGCCAATCTAGGTCATATGTACCTAGCAGTTTCCCCAAGAGACACAAGTTCCACAATGCTTGTACTGGGTCAAGCATTGATATCTTCGGTCACTTCTTAATAATGGTTTATGGACCTTTCCTCCAGGAACTTGTCCAAACCTTTTTAAACCCAGCTACACTAACAGCCTTTACTACATCCTCCGGTAACAAATTCCAGAGTTTGATTACACGTTGAGTGAAAAAATATTTTCTTTTATTAGTCTTAAATAGTTTACCCTGTAGCTTCATTGCATGTCCCCTAGTCTTTCTATATTCTGATAACGTAAACAATCTTTATCTTTATCTTTATTTTATATTTGATAGACCGCTTAGGCTGAAACATTAAAGCGGTGTACAAAAAGAAATTAAAAGGTCAACACTGCAAACTACGGAAAAAGAACGCCAAAATTAACAGGAAAGAAAGAGAAAGGATAGTGCAAAACAAAGATAGAAAAACAGTAAGCACAAACCAAGTACAGACAGACTCAACTGGACACTGACAAAACAGGGGAATAACAGGACCACAACGCAACTAGGACAAGACAACAACCAAGTATTGCATCAGGGAGGGGAGTCCAGAGGGAGGTCAAATGCTTTCCGAAATAGATAGGTTTTAAGTACGGCTTTGAAATGAGGATAAGAGGTTTTGAGACGAAGGGACGAGGGTAGGGCATTCCACAACCATGGACCAAGAAAGAAAAAGGCAGAGTGACGGGTCTTTTCAAGATGTGCACGGGAAGGTGGAGGTAAGGATAGACGATTAGCATGGAGAGCACGGAGCTGACGATAGGGCATGTGCAGAGAGACCAAATCAGCCAAGTACAGAGGGTTATTAGAGTGGATAGCATGGTGAGTGAGTATGAGAAGTTTATATTGATAACGTATGCGCAAGGGCAACCAATGGAGGCGGAAGAGGATAGGAGTGATACGGTCGAAATGGCGGGAAAACATGATGATACGGGCAGCGGTGTTCTGAATGAGCTGAAGACGTTGGAGCTGATAGTTGGGAAGATTGGCCATGAAAACATTACAGTAATCGAGACGGCTAGTAATTAGAGCAAGGACAAGAGTAACCAGGGATTCAAGAGGAAGAAAAGTACGAACAGCCCGAAGTTGACAGAGGGTAGCAAAACAACGCCTGGTGAGGGAGGAGATGTGATCACGAAAAGAAAGGGAAGAGTCAAGAACCACCCCGAGATACCGGAAAGAGGATACAAGAGGGATGGGAGTAGAGTCGATCATAGGGGCAATAGAGGGACATGAGCCACTGAGGGATACCCACATAGCCGTGGATTTAGAGGGGTTAAGGCGCAAGAAATGTTGAGAAAGCCAAGATGCCGCATGAGAGAGGCAGGAATTGAAAGAGGAGAGATCCAGTGAAAGTGGAGAGGTGTGATAAAGCAAAATAATGTCGTCTGCGTAGACATAGGAGGATACTGGGTATTGCTGCAGTAGGAGGAGTAGGGGAGCCAGGAAAACGTTAAACAACAAAGGAGACAGTACGGAACCCTGGGGGACACCACAAGTAAGGGGAAAAGGGGATGATGATTTCCCATTGAGGGTGACAGAGAAGGAACGAGCAGTAAGAAAGTAGCGAAACCAAAGAAGAACAGTACCGCGTAGCCCTATCTCCGCAAGTCGAGTGAGAAGAAGAGTGTGATCAATCAAATCGAACGCAGCAGAGAGATCCAGAGAAACCAGCAAAGTAATGTCACTGCGATCATGTGCAACGTGAAGTTCGTTCAAAACCGCTAAAAGGACAGTCTCGGTGCTGTGGCCCTGCCTAAAGCCAGCTTGCCGGGGGTGAAGAGTGTTGGTGGATTCAATGTGAGAAGACAACTGATTGAAGACAAAACATTCCAGAAGCTTAGCTAAGAAGGGGAGATTTGAGACAGGATGCCAGTGAGCAGGGACAGATGGGTCGAGGGATGGTTGCTTTAGGAGGGGGTGAACAATGGCTGACTTCCAAGGGGAGGGGAACAAACCAGAAGATAAACTAGAGTTGAGAATGGAAGTGATGATCGGGATCAACTGTAACGAAGGCTCGGACAGCCAACGGGAGGGAATTGGGTCTAGGGCACATGTGGTCTTTCAGGAAGAAGACAGCATGGAAAGAAGTTCAGGAGGAAGAACCAGATGAAAGGAAGACCAGGTATGGGCAAGTGCTAGATTGGATGCAGGGGAAGAAGATGAGGGTCCAATGGCGAGCAAATTGCAGGTGGAAACAGGTGGCGAGGGTGGAGGTGGAGGAGGAGTAGAAAAGGAAGCGCATAGGGCAAGGACTTTATCTGAGAAGAAAGTAGCCAGGGAATGAGAATCAGGGGCCCCTGTAGTAGAGATACTGTGAGAGTTAGTGGAGGAGAGTTTCCGCAGGATCGTGAAGAGCTGGCGAGAACAGTTTGCAGCTTCCGAAATCTCAGCTGCATAGTAAGCCCTTTTGGCTGAGTGAACAGCCGACCGGTAATCAGCATAGAGCTGCTTAAAATGGACATAAAGGTCGGGAGAGCGATGACGGGACCAGCGGCGTTGCACCTGATGGAGTTGGGTCCGTTGCAGTCGCAGTGCCGGGTGAAACCAGGGAGCATGACCAGAGGTGGACAAGCGATAATGGGGGCGGAGCGGTGCCAGTTGGTCCAAAGCCTCGGAAAGGAGGGAGTTCCAGAGGGAAGCTTGGCTATTGGGTGATAGCGATGCAAAATTCGGGGGAAAAACAGAAGAGGCGGGGGGAAAGGAATTCAGGATGTTGGGAGTTAAGCAGCGGCACGGAGGAGGGGGTGAAACGGGAACTGGGGGTTGAGCGCTAGCCTGGGATGAATGTGTAACTGAAAAAAGGACACAGCAGTGGTCGGACCAAGGAATATCCAATGTAGCGGGAGGGGAGATCTCAGCTGATAGCATAGGGGAAGAGAAGACTAAATCCAGGGTATGACTGGCAGTGTGGGTAGGAACAGTGATATGTTGTTGAAAAGCAACATCATGAAAGAAATTCAGGAAGGCATGGTCCTTCTGCCTGCTGGGGTTGTCAGCGTGAATATTGAAATCGCCTAAGACAATGAGATTGGGGAACTGCAAAACAGTATCTGAGAGGGACTGGATGACTCCTTCCCAGCGCTCCACGGAAAGGGAGGGCGGAAGGTAGAGAAGAAGAAAATAGAGTGGCGGAGAGGAATGGAGGTGAAGAAACAGGGATTCATTAATTTATAGACTTCTATCATATCTCCCCTCAGCCGTCTCTTTTCCAGGTTAAAGAGCCCTAACCTTTTTAGCCTTTCTTCATAGGAGTATCCTTCCATCCCCTCTACCATTTTGGTGGCTCTTCTCTGAACCTTTTCTAAAATCGCTATATCCTTTTTAAGATACAGCGACCAGAATTGCACACAATATTCAAGGTGCGGTCTCACCATGGAACGATATAAAGGCATTATAATATCTTTTGTTTTATTTTCCATTCCTTTCCTTATGATACCTAGCATTCTATTTGCTCTCTTGGCCGCCGCTGCACACTGGGCAGAGGGTTTTAACATGGTATCCACAATGACGCCTAAATCTTTTTCCTGGGTGGTGGTTCCTAATGTGGAACCTTGCATCGTGTAACCATAGTTTGGGTTGTTCTTCCCTAGGTGCATAACCTTGCACTTGTCCACATTAAATTTCATCTGCCATTTTGATGCCCAGTCTTCCAATTTATCAAGATCCTCTTGCAATTTTTCACAATCCTCTTGGGTTTTAACAACTTTAAATAATTTTGTGTCATCTGCAAATTTGATAACCTCACTCATTATTCCACTTTCCAGGTCATTTATGAATATGTCAAAAAGCAGTGGACCCAGCACAGATCCCTGGGGTACACCACTATTCACCTTTCTCCATTGGGAAAATTGGCCATTTAGCCCTACCCTCTGCTTTCTATCTTTTAACCAGTTCCTGATCCACAATAGTACACTGCCTCCTATCCCATGACTCTTTAGTTTTGCCAAAAGTCTCTGATGAGGGACCTTGTCAAAGGCTTTCTGAAAGTCCAGATACACAATATCAACCGACTCACCTTTGTCCACCTGTTTATTCACTCCTTCAAAAAAACATAACAGATTAGTAAGACAAGATCTTCCTTGTCTAAAGCCATGTTGGCTGTCTCCCATTAGGTTGTGACTATCTACATGCTGAGTAATTTTATTCTTTATGATGGTTTCTACCATTTTTCCCGGTACTGACATCAGGCTCACCGGTCTGTAGTTTCCCGGATCACCCCTGGAACCCTTTTTAAAAATTGGTGTTACATTGGCGATCCTCCAATCTTCAGGTATTAGAGATGATTTTAATGATAGTTCAAAGATTACTGATAGCAGGTCTGCAATCTCATATTTCAGTTCTTTCAACACCCTTGGATGTATACCATCCGGCCCAGGTGATTTGCTACTCTTCAGTTTATCTAATAGTTGTAAGACATCTTCCCAATGTATCGATATTTCCTTCAATTCTTCCGCACCTTTAAATACCACTTCAGTCATGGGTAACATCCCTACATCTTCCTCCATAAAGACCGAAGCAAAGAATTCATTCAGTCTCTCCGCTATCGCCTTGTCGCCTCTTAGTGCTCCTTTAACCCCTTTATCATCTAATGGACCAACTGACTCTCTCACAGGTTTTTTGCTACGAATGTACTTGAAAAGGTCTTTATTTTGCGTTTTTGCTTCCGCAACAAGCTTCTTCTCAAATTCTCTCTTTGCCTGCCTTATCAATGCCTTGCATTTGACTTGCCAGTGCTTGTGCTGTTTCCAGGTTTCGTCGTTTGGCTCTTTTTTCCATTTCCTGAAAGATGCTTTTTTGGCAACAACAGCCTCTCTGACCTCACCTTTAAACCATGCTGGCAGTTTTTTGGACTTCCTTCCAATTTTCTTAAAGCATGGAATACAGCTGGTCTGGGCTTCCAAGATAGTGTTTTTCAACAACACCCAAGCTTGATGTACGTCTTTAACCTTTGCAACTGCTCCTTTTAGTTTTTTCTTAACTGTTTTCCTCATTTTATCATAGTCTCCCTTTCGAAAGTTAAAAGGTAGTAATGTGGATTTCCTTACTATCCCTCCTCCACTAATTAAATCAAAGGTGATCATGCTATGATCACTATTGCCAAGTGGCCCCAACACCCTTATCTCTTGCACTAGATCTGGTGTTCCACTAAGGACTAGGTCTAATTTGGCTTCCCCTCTGGTCGGTTCATGAACCAGCTGCTCCAAGAAGCAGTCATTTATTTCATCTAGGAACTTTATCTCCCTAGCATGTCCTGACGTGACACTGACCCAGTCGATACCGGGGTAATTGAAATCACCCATTATTATTACTGCGCTGTAACATTTGTTAGCTTCTTTGATTTCTTTGAGCATTTCATCATCCATTTGGTCATTCTGGCCAGGTGCTCGATTGTACACCCCCACTGCCATTGCCTTCCCCATTTTATATGGAATTTCAATCCATATAGATTCTACAGCAGATTTTGTTTCCTGCAAAACTTTAATCCTTTCTGAGTCAATGCCCTCTCTAACATAGAGCGCAACCCCTCCACCAATTTGATCAGCTCTATCATTACGATATAGTTTGTACCCAGGTATCACAGTGTCCCACTGGTTGTCCTCCTTCCACTATGTCTCTGATATTCCAATCATATCTAACCTTTCATTTAGTGCTATATATTCTAACTCTCCCATCTTATTCTTTAGACTTCTAGCATTTGCATACAAGCATACAAGCACCACAAAAGTGGTGACAGGGAAGAAGTGTCAAACTACAGGCCCATGAACCTTACCTCGGTGACAGGAAAAGTAATGGAGGCACTCCTGAAAGAGCAAATAGTGAACTTTCTCAAAACCAACAGGTTGCAAGATCTGAGGCAACATGGTTTTACCGAAGGATGGTCTTGCCAAACAAATCTGATTGAGTTCTTTGACTGGGTGACCAAGGAACTAGATCAGGGGCATGCAATGGATGTCATCTACCTGGATTTCAGCAAAACCTTTGATACTGTTCCTCATAGGAGGCTTGTTAATAAACTCAGTAGCTTCGGGACGGGTCCCCAGATAGTAAACTGGATTAGACATTTATTCTTATTCTCTTATATACTGTGCTATTCTGCATCAGTGTGGTTTACATTGAACAAACTGAAATTACATAGAACAGGGCATTATAACTTGGAGATAACTATTTTGCAGGGAATATGGGCTATGGAGGGTTAGGTGGCTTGCCCAAGACCACAAGGAGCACCTGTGGGACTAGAAACCCCAGTCCTTCCAGCCCAAGGTTGCTGTCCTCTAGTGGGATTTGAATCCCTGACCTTCTGGCCTGAAGTACCTTGCCCCCAACCACTAGGCCACTCCTCCACTCCAATATTTGGTTGACTGACAGACAACAGAAGGTGCTGGTACATAAGAACATAAGATATGCCATACTGGGTCAGACCAAGGTCCATCAAGCCCAGTATCCTGTTTCCAACAGTGGCCAATCTAGGTCATACGTACCTAGCAGTTTCCCCAAAAGACACAGGTTCCGCAATGCTTGTACTGGGTCAAGCATTGATATCCTAGGTCCCTTCTTAATAATGGTTTATGGACCTTTCCTCCAGGAACTTGTCCAAACTTTTTTTAAACCCAGCTACACTAACAGCCTTTACTACATCCTCCGGTAACAAATTCCAGAGTTTGATTACACGTTGAGTGAAAAAATATTTTCTTTTATTAGTCTTAAATAGTTTACCCTGTAGCTTCATTGCATGTCCCCTAGTCTTTCTATATTCTGATAAGGTAAACAATCGATCTACGTTTACCCGTTCCACTCCGTTCATTAATTTATAGACTTCTATCATATCTCCCCTCGGCCGTCTCTTTTCCAGGTTAAAGAGCCCTAACCTAACGGTATAGAGGCATTATACTATCTTTTGCTTTATTTTCCATTCCTTTCCTTATGATACCTAGCATTCTATTTGCTCTCTTGGCTGCCGCTGCACACTGGGCCGAATTACATGGAGCTCACTCGGATGAAAGGAAGGCGATTAGCGGTATGCCCCAGGGTTCAGTCCTGGGCCCGGCACTGTTCAATGTATTTGTGAGTGATATTGCTGAAGGACTGAATGGAAGTCTGTCTTTTTGCAGATGACACAAAAATTTTCAACAGAGTGGACTCCCCCGAGGGAGTGGTTAACATGAGGAAAGATCTACGAAAGCTGGAAGAATGGTCTAATGCTTGTCAACTACGATTTAATGCGAAAAAGTGCAGTGTCATACACTTGGGTAGCAGAAATCCAAGGGAAATATATGCGATAGGTGGCGAGAGGTTGGTGTGCATGGTTCAGGAGAAAGACGTTGGTGTGATTTTCTCTGATAATCTCAAGGTGACAAAACAGTGCGACAAGGCAGTGGCAAAAGCCAGGAGGATGTTGGGCTGCATACAAAGAGGAATTACCAGCAGAAAGGAAGATGTACTTATGCCACTGTACAAGTCACTGGTGAGGCCTCACTTGGAATACTGTGTTCAGTTTTGGAGATCATATTTTGCAAAAGATGTAAAAAGACTGGAAACTGTTCAGAGGAAGGCAACCAAAATGATTTGGAGCCTGTGTCAGAAGCCTTATGAGAAGAGACTTGAAGACCTAAATATGTACACTTTGGAGGAGAGGAGGGACAGGGGAGATATGATTCAGACCTTTAAATACTTAAAGAGAAATGATGAACAAACAAACTTCTTCCAAAGATGGGGAAGCTGTAAAACTAGTGGGCATAACATGAAGCTGCAAGGTGGCAATGTCAGGAAATAATTTTTTCTCTGAAAGGGTGCTGGATGCTTGGAATGCCCTCCCAATGGAAGTGGTGGGGGCAAACACGGTGACGGAATTCAAAACGGCATGGGGCAAACACAGTGGATCCCTTTACAGCAACAGGATAAAAACAAAATAGACTGTACCATCTAACTTCTGAACCATCTAACATCTCAACAAATAGGTGTGTCCTACATGGATTGGTGGGTTCGCCCCTAAACAAAGACATGGGGTGGCCTGCACAGAGTGACAGGTGCACCTACTCTTGCCATCTTGCTGGGCAGACAAGATGGACCATGCTGGTCTTTATGTGCCATCATTTACTATGTTACTATGTTCTTTGATCGTGAGAAGCAAATGTTTCAGATCATCTTTACTTTCAGCCAGTAATGTGGTATCATCAGCATAGCAAAGATTGTTGATGAGTCTTCCACCAATCTACACACCTCTGTTGTCTTCATACAACCCTACTTCTCTGATGATTTGTTCTGCATATAAATTAAACAGGTAGGGGGAAAGTATGCAGCCTTGTACACCTTTGCTTTTTTTAAACCATTCTGTTTCTCCTTGTTCCATTCAAACTGTTGCTTCTTGATCAATGTACAGATTGTGCAAGAAGCAACAGTATACCCATGCTTCTTAATGTGGCCCAGAGTTTTGCATGGCTTACACAGTCAAAATATTTGTAGTTGATAAAGCATGAATAGATATCCTTTTGGTATTCTTTAGTCTTTTCAAGGATCCATCTCATATCTGCGATGATGTCTCTCATTCCTCGCCTTTTCCTGAACCCTGCTTGCATTTCAGGTAGTTATCTTTCTTTATCTTTATCTTTATTAAAACACTTGATAGACTGCCCAGGCCAAAGCATCAGGGCGGTGTACAATCGTAAAAAATGACAGCCGCTGGAAAAGAAGGGAAGAAAGGAACGCCAAAAAATGACAGGACAGGAAGAGAGATAGTAAAGAACAGAAAGAGGACAGTAAGAACGCAAGAGGAACAGAGGGGAATGAGGGGAGGAGGAGGAGGGACATGGGCAAATTTAAAAGGGATGGGGGGCGCAACTAGGGGGATAAAACACCATCGGTGGGGGAGAGAGCACGAGAAAATTAAGGGGGCTGGGGGGCGCAACTAGGGGGAAGAGCACCATCAGTGGGGAAGGGGAGATCGAAAGCCTGACAAAAAAGGTGTGTCTTGAGAAGGGCCTTGAAACGAGTGTAAGACAGTTCGGTACGGAGTGAGAGGGGAAGAGAGTTCCAAAGGGCGGGACCTAAGAAGAAGAAAGCGGAGTGTCGAGTGGATTCAAGGCGGGCCTGTGTAGGTGAGGGAAGGAAGAGACGATTGCCGTGGGATGAGCGAAGAAGGCGAGGAGAGGGCTGAAGATAAATGATATTGGCTAAGTATTGAGGGGTATCAGAGTGAAGGGCCTTGTGAGCAAGGATAAGAAGTTTGAACATAAACCGGAACTTGATAGGGAGCCAGTGTAAGGAAAACAGACATGGTGATACATGGGAACGAAGAGGGGATGAAGTAACAAGACAGGCAGCAGCGTTCTGAATGAGTTGGAGGTGACGGAGTTGGTAGGAGGGAAGACCAGCATAGATGACGTTACAATAGTCGAGACGAGAGATAACCAAAGACAAAACAAGAGTGACAACAGAGGATAAGGGGAGAAAGGAACGAACGGCCTTGATGCGGCATAAGTGAAAAAAAGAAGAACGGACAACGGAGGAGATATGTTCGTGAAAAGAGAGGGATGGGTCTAGGGTAACACCCAGGTAACGAAGGGTAGGGGCAGAAGGGATAAAGTGGGAGCCCATAACAGGTAGTACCGCGGGGGGAGGGAGACCAAAGGTAATCCAGAGAGCAGCAGATTTAGCGGGATTAGCATGCATGAAATTTGACTCAAACCAGGAGGCGATAGAAGACAGACAGAGGTTAAGTGGGGCAAGGTCTGGAGAGGAGGGAGAAGTGTGATGAACCAGGAGGATATCGTCAGCGTAAATGTAAAAAGAGAGAGCAGATTGTTGGATTAACAGAGCTAGGGGAGCAAGAAAAGCATTGAAGAGCAGAGGAGCGAGAATGGAACCCTGGGGAACGTCGCAGGAGGCTGGGGTAGGGGGGGATACTGAGGTACCGGAGTGGACTGAGAAGGTACGGCAGGACAAGAAAGAGTGAAACCACCGGAGAACAGTACCGTGAATGCCAAAATCAGACAGACGAGAAAGGAGGGTGCGGTGATCAACTACATCGAACGCAGAGGACAGATCCAGAGAGACCACAAGAGAAATATCACCATGGTCGTGAGAGCGGTGAAGTTCAGAGAGCAAGGCTGTGAGGATGGTTTTGGTACTGTGACCGGTGCGGAAACCAGATTGACGGTGGTGGAGGGCGTGAGTGGAATCAAGATGAGAAGCCAGCTGGGAAAAAACAAGTTTTTCAAGGATTTTGGACAGAAAAGGGAGGTTGGAAACAGGGCGCCAGTTGGCAGGAGAAGTAGGGTCGAGGGTAGGTTTTTTCAAGAGAGGACGGACAATAGCGTGCTTCCAACGGGAGGGGAAGAGACCGGAGGAGAGACTAGAATTGAAGATGGAGAGGATGAAGGGCACAAGTGCGATGTCAGGATTTAGCAACCAAGAAGAGGGCAAGGGATCCAGGGGGCAAGTAGTTTGGTGGGCAGTCGAGATGGCCTTGATGAGTTCAGGAGAGGAGATGGGGGAGAAGGAACACCAACTGTGAGGGAAAGTGTGAGTGGGAGAAGAAGGGAGCACAGACTGAGAGGGGAAGGATGCAGGAGAAGTGGGAGGGGGGGGGGAAGGGGAGGAGGACAAATGGGGAATGAGGAGCGAAGGGAGAGAATCTTACCACTAAAGAAGGAGGCAAGGGAAGAGGGACTGGTGGGGGTGGGGGGGGGGTTGGAGGGGATGGAAGGGAGAGAAGAAGGGGAAGAGATAGACTTAAGGACAAGAAAAAGAAGTCTGGCGGAGTTTGAGGATGTAGAAATAAGGTGAGAATAGTGGGAGAATAGGTGAGAATAGTGGGAGTGTTGTTCTTGTTCCATGTATGGTTGTAGTCTTTGTTGAATAATCTTCAGTAGTATCTTGCTGGCATGTGGGATCAGAGCGATTGTGTGATAATTTCCACAGTAGTTGGATCACCTTTCTTTAGTATTGGTATAAACACAGATCTTTTCCAGTCAGTTGGCCATGATGTTGTCCACCAAATTTCTTGGCAGAGCCTTGTAAGTATAGTAACAGCTGCATCAGATTACTGCAATACTTATATGGGAATGCCATCAATGCCTGGTGCTTTCTTCTTTGATAAGGCTTTCAAAGCTGCTTCGACTTCTTCTTTCATCACCAGTGGTTCTGGATCATAAAGTACAGGTTGAATGGCTGTTGGTCCACTTGATCTTTATCATATAAAAACTCGGTATATTCTTTCCACCTTTTCTTGATCTTCTCAGCATCATTCAACATAGAACATCTTGTAACATTCCAATTCGAGGCTGGAATTATTTCTTTAACTCTTGTAGCTTTAGGAAAGCTGATCTTGTTCTTCCTCTAATAGTTTCTGCTTCTGTTTCCTTGCATGTGTCATTGTAGTACTTTTCCTTGTCCTGTCTTGCTGCAAGTTGGAAATCTCTGTTGAGTTCTGCGATTGTCTTTCTTTCTCCTCTGCCTTTAGCTTCTCTGCATTTCTGGGCAATTTTCAGAGTTTCTTCTGTCATCCATTTTGGCCGTTTTTGCTTTTTCACCTTTTGTAGAGACTTCTCGCTTTCTTCCAACACAATCTTCTTGATATCATTCCATAACTCTTCTGGAGCTCAGTCATTTGTATCTAAAGCAGCAAATCAATTTTGCAGGCCATCTTTAAATTCCAGTGGTATATTCTCAAGGTCATATTTGCTCCATTCATGAGTGGCTTGCTCTTTTTCAACTTTAGCTTCAGTTTGCACACTAGTCGTTGGTGATCCAGGTGTTTTCTTTGTTGATGATACAGAGCTTTTCCTTCGTTTACTTCCACAGATGCAGTCAATTTGATTTTTGTATAATCCATTGAGTGAAGTCCATGTGTTACAGTCGCTGCTTGTGTTGCTGGAAGAAAGTGTTTGAGATGAATAGATCATTGGTCTTGCAGAAGTTTATCAGTCTTTCTCCAGCTTTATTTCTGTTGCCAAGCCCATATTTTCCAACCACTTTGCCTTCTTTTTTGTTGCCAACTTTGCATTCCAGTCACCCATGACTATCAGGAAATCAGGTTTGCATGTTCTGTCAATTTCATCTTCTATTTGTTCATAGAACTCATCAATTTCATCTTCTTCTGCAGCTGTTGTTGGAGCATATACTTGAATTATAGTTGTATTGATAGGCATTCCTTGTAAACGAAGAGATTAAGCATTCACTGACTGCATTGTATTTCATTACAGTTCTTGCAAGTTTCTTCTTTATTATAAATGCAAAACCATTGCTTCTTTGTCTTTCATTTCCAGCATAGTAGACAATAGTAGACCATGTGATCATCTGATGCAAAGTGCCCAATGCAAGTCTATTTCAGTTCTCTGACACCCAACAGATCAAATTGTACACGTTACATTTCATTCTTGACACCTCCAACTTCCGTTGGTTCATGCTTTGTACGTTCCAGGTCCCAATATGTAAGACATCTTTACAGCTTCTGACTCATTTCATGCGCTGCTACATCAGCAGTCAGACGTCTTGAAGGATTTGATCCAACCACATCATAAATGCTCCTCCCCAGTAGCTAGTTGAGTGCCTTCCGACCCGGGGGTCTCATCTTCCAGCACTATAGTGCAATTTGTTTTGTTGTGACTATCCATTGGGTTTTCAGGAAAGATACAGAAGTAGATTGCCAGGACTTTCTTCTGCGCAGTTTAAGATTAGTGTTGTTACCGTTGTCACAGAAAGGTGATCCTCTGCCGCCAACACCGTCCCATTCTGCTGCTGTCCAGATGGGTTTTCATGGCAAGATACAGAAGCAGATTGCCAGGCCTTTCCTCTACGCAGTTTAAGTTTAGTGTTGTTGTCGTTGTCACTGAAATGTGATCCTCCGCTGCCAATACTGTCCCATTCTGCTAATGCCCAGATGGGTGGTTTGTCTTGGTCTGGCACCTCAGCTGAGACTTGGCCATCTTGGGAGATACTGCCAGTAGTTAAACTACTGATAGCTTAGCCCTCAACATCACTGATGCACACAAGCCCTCACAGCATGACAAGCTGCAAACCAAGTGAGGGATTTTCTCTTATTAGGCTTAAATAGATTATACTGTAGCTTCATTGCATGTCTTCTAGTCTTTCTATATTTTGATGGTGTAAACAATCAATGCACTTTTACCCGTTCCACTCTTTTCATTAATTTATAGATCTCTATCATATCTCCTCTCAGCCGTCTCTTTAGCATCTCTTCATAGGGGTATCCTTCCATCCCCTTTACCATTTTAGTGGCTCTTCTCTGTACCTTTTCTAATAACGCTATATCCTTTTTAAGATATGGCGACCAGAATTGTATACAATATTCAAGGTGCGGTCACACCATGGAATGATACAGAGGCATTATAATATCCTTTATTTTATTCTCCATTCCTTTCCTTATGATTTCTAGCATTCTATTTGCTTTCTTGGCCGCCGCTGCACACTGGACAGAGGGTTCCAACATGTTATCCACGATGACGCCTAAATCTTTTTCCTGGCTGGTGGTTCCTAATATGAAACCTTGCATCATGTAACCATAGTTTGGATTGTTCTTTCCTAGGTGCATAACTTTGCACTTGCTGACATTAAATTTCATCTGCCATTTGGATGTCCAGTCTTCCAATTTATCAAGGTCCTTTTGCAATTTTTCACAATCCTCATGGGTTTTAACAACTTTGAATAATTTTATGTCATCTGCAAATTTGATTATCTCACTCGTTATTCCCTCCTCCAGGTCATTTATGAATATGTTAAAAAGCAGCAGACCCAGCACAGATCCCTGGGGTACTCCACTAATCACCTTTATTCATTTGGAAAACTGGCCATTTAGCCCTACCCTCTGCTTACTGTCTTTTAACCAGTTCCTGATCAACAATAGTACACCGTCTCCTATTCCATGACTTTATAATTTCGCTAAGAGTCTCTCAAGAGGGACCTTGTCAAAGGCTTTCGGAAAATCCAGATACATTATCAACCAACTCACCTTTGTCTATCTGTTTATTCACACCTTCAAAAAGATATAACAGATTAGTAAGACAAGACCTTCCTTGGATAAAGCCATGTTGGCCAACTCCCATTAAGCCATGACTATCTACATGTTCAGTAATTTTGTTCTTTATAATGGTTTCTACCATTTTTCCTGGTACTGATGTCAGGCTCACCTCTGGAATCCTTTTTAAAAATTGGCATTACATTGGCCATCCTCCAATCTTCAGGTATTACAGATGATTTTAATGATAGTTCACAGATTACTAATAGCAGATCTGCAATCTCATATTCAACACCCTTGTATGTATACCATCCGGTCCAGGTGATTTGCTACTGTTCAATTTATCAAATAGTTGTAATACATCTTCCCGATGTATCGATATTTCTTTCAATTCTTCTGCAGCATCACCTTTAAATACCATTTCAGTCATGGTTAACATCTCTACATCTTCCTCAGTAAAGATCGAAACAAAGAATTCATTTGGTCTCTCCACTATGGGCTTGTCTCCTCTTAATATACATTTTACTCCTCTATCATCTAATGGCCAACTGACTTTCTCACAGGTTTTTTGCTATGAAGGTACTTGAAAAAGCCTTTATTATGTGTTTTTGCTTCCACAGCAAGATTCTTCTCAGATTCTCTCTTTGCTTGCCTTGCACCTAATGTGCCAGTGCTTATGTTATTTATTTAACATTTCTTATATACCGCCTTTCATGATATCAAGGTGGTTTACATTGAACAAACTGAAATTACATTGAACAGGACATTATAACTTGGAGATAACTATTTTACAAGGAACATTGGCAAAGGAGGGTGAAGTGGCTTGTCCAAGACCACAAGGAGCACCTGGGGGACTAGAAACCCCAGTCCTTCTGGCCCAAGGTTGCTGTTCTTCTGTGGGATTTGAACTCCTGACCTTCTGGCCAGAGATAATTTGCCCCAACCACTAGGCCACTCCTCCCTCTATTTCCTGAAAGATGCTTTTTTGGCAACAACAGCCTCTCCAATCTCACCTTTAAACCATGCTGGCAGTTTTTTGGACTTCCTTCCATTTTTCTTAAAGCATGGAATACAGCTGGTCTGGGCTTCCAAGATAGTATTTTTAAACAACACCCATGCTTGATGTAAATTTTTAACCTTTGCAACAGCTCCTTTTAGTTTTTTCTTAACTATTTTCCCCATTTTATCATAGTCTCCCTTTTGAAAGTTGAAAGGTAGTACTGTGGATTTCCTTGCTATCCTTCCTCCATTTATTAACATTAGAAGCCCCAAAAGGCATTTTACCTAGAAACCCCAAAATAATCATGACGACTGCGTTTAGCATGAAATGCAGATGTGAATTAATTTGAAGTTACTTATTTGTTTAATACATGCAGTATGTGACATCATTACATGACGTCATCATGTGTTTATTGGTTTGTAATTTCGGAGTAAAACTGGAAACAGTGATTGATTTAAAACCAAACTTTACTCTGTTACACAGGTATGTACAATATCGTGACTTTCAAACACTCCCTAGAACAGGCCGACACTCCAGAACTTTTAGCATATCACTTCCTCCCTGAAATTTTATTCATTTTTTTTCTACGATTCTATATACAGAATGCCGAGACCTCATAAGAAGACAGCAGTGCCTAGATGTGCTGGTGCAAAATTAGTTGATCTGTTGCCAGCTGCGGCTACCGCTTCGATGCAGAAAACGAGAGAACTGCGTCCACAGCGCATGACAGCAGCACATGTATTTGCCAAGCTGCAAGATATTTTGGAAATTGACAGTGGCTCTGATTCGACTGAATCAGATTCATACGTTGACCTAACATGTTACAGATTGTGCAGGCGTAGAGGATTTGACTGGTTCAGACTACAGCAGAAACACTGATGAAAATGATAATGATGCTCATTCTCATTATCCAATAATCGCTGAAAACAGGAGCAGGACGACAGGGTCAACAGTGGTAGCAAAAGATTGGACTGAATGGAAGATCATGTCACAAGGTGAAAGCAGTGGCAGATTGCAGGCCCAAAATGTATTCACTGCTAAAAGTGGGGTTACTGCATATTGTCGTAATGTTGAAACACCAGTAGATGCATTTAGATTGATCATTGACCCCGGTTTTGTGAGTCACATCAGGAGCTGCACTGTGGAGTATGCCCGTTTATCAGACCCATCATGGGATGTAGCCGAAAATGAAATAGAAGCCTTATGAGAAGAGACTTGAAGACCTAAATATGTACACTTTGGAGGAGAGGAGGGCCAGGGGAGATATGATTCAGACCTTTAAATACTTAAAGAGAAATGATGAACAAACAAACCTCTTCCAAAGACGGGGAAGCTGTAAAACTAGAGGGCATAACATGAAGCTGCAAGGTGGTAAACTGAAAGGCAATGTCAGGAAATATTTTTTCACTGAAAAGGTGGTGGATGCTTGGAATGCCCTCCTGATGAAAGTGGTGGGGGCAAACACGGTGACGGAATTCAAAAAGGCATGGGACAAACACAGTGGATCCCTTTAGAGCAATAGGATAAAAACAAGATAAACGGTACCATCTAACTTCTGAACCATATAACGTCTCAACAAATAGGGGTGTCCTACATGGAGTGGTGGGTTTACCCCTAAACAAAGACATGGGGAGGGGTGGCCTGCATAGAGCGACAGGTGCACCTACTCTTGCCATCTTGCTGGGCAGACTAGATGGACCATGCTGGTCTTTATCTGCCGTCATTTACTATGTTACTATGTTACTATGTTTCTGGGACTGGCATATCTAAGAGGTCATGAATGCCAAAAACTTTCCAATTGATTTGATGTGGTCCAAAACTTATGGCTGTGCAGCATTTAGGCAAACAATGTCATGAAACAGATACGAAGAAGTAAAGAAATTCATGCAATTTGATGTCAGTGCTTCACGGCAGGAAAGAGTGAAGTGTGACAAATTTGGCCTAATGACATGGGTGTTATCCAGATTTGTTGATAACAATCAAAAGTGTTATGTACCAGAAGAATCACTTACTGTAGATGAACAACTATTCCCAATGAAAAGCAGATGCAAATTCACGCAGTACATGCCAAATAAGCCAGATAAATTTGGAATAAAGTTCTGGATCTTGGCAAAACTGCAGTCCAAATACTGTTTGAATGTGAAACCATATACTGGGAAAGATGATGAAAGAGTTGGCAGTTTAGGAATGCATGTGGTCATGACTCTAATGCAGCCATATTATCAGTGAGGATACAATGTTACGGTCGATAATTTTTTTACAAGACGTGACCTTGCTGAGAAACTATTGGAGAAGCGCACTTCATTGATCGGGACCATTCGTCTGAATCACAGAGAACTACCATCACTTACAAAACTTGAACTGTACCAATCCAAGTTCTACACCAATGGATCAATGACCGTAGTACAGTGCCAGATGAAACAGAAGAAGACTGTTGCCATTTTGTCTACTTTGCACAAAGGTGCGATATGTGAAACCTGAAAGTGTGTTGTACTACAACAAGAATAAATGCGGTGTCGACATGCTGGACTCAATGTGCCGTCAAATGTTCACCAAATCTGCATGTCGTAGATGGACACTAGCCATTTTCTTCAATATTCTCAACTTGGCGGCCATCAATACCTGGATTATTTTCTGCAAGCAAACCGGTGTCACCATGCCAAGGAGACAGTTTCTTCACACACTATCGGAGCAGTTGCGACAAACTTGTGCTGCTCGACGTTCGTACTCCGAGTCAATGCCAGCCATTGTTGCGACAAACAAACTGGCAAAGCAAGTAACGTGTGCAGTCAAGGCCAACTGCAAACAAAATCGCACTGTCACGCTGTGCGATAAATGCGAGAGTCCAGTTTGTGGACAGTGTCTGTCGATAATCTGCGCCAGTTGTGCATAGACTCTAAATGTACAATAGCAAACCATACATGCTTATCCTCTTCGTTCGTTAAGTGACATGGACTTTGCAGTTACTTTTGAATTTGCAGTTACTTTTAAATTTAGTTAACACTGTTCTTATGTTAGTCGTTGTAAGACAACGTGTGAAAACCACTCAATTTTCTTGGTTGCGTCAACTGATGTACTTTGGGGCTTCTAGGTATAAATTCATTTTCCCGCTAGGTGGCGCATCTGTCATTAATTTTTGATGCACATATTTGAACATCTTGACCTCTCTAAAAAAATCATGGAACATAACTGACATGGTTCTAGCAGTGGCGCTGGTATACAACTTTGAAGATGCATTTGCGTCAATTGACGTATTTGGGGCTTCTAGTGTTAAATCAAATGCGATCATGCTATGATCACAATTGCCAAGTGGCCCCAATGCCCTTATTTCTTGCACCAGATCTTGTGTTCCACTAAGGACTAGGTCCAAAATGGCTTTCCCTCTGGTCGGTTCATGAACCAGCTGCTCCAAAAAGCAGTCATTTATTTCATCTAGAAACTTTATCTCCCTAGCATGTCCTGCCGTTACACTGATTCAGTCGATACTGGGGTAATTGAAATCACCCATTATTATTACTGTGCTGTAACTTTTGTTAGCTTACCTGATTTCTTTGAGTATCTCATCTTCCATTTATTCATTCTGGCCAGGCGGTCGATAGTACACCCCCACTGCCATCGCCTTCCTCTTCCCCTTTTTACATGGAATTTCAATCCATAGAGATTCTACAGTCAATTTTTTTTCCTGCAAAACTTTAATCCTTTGTGACTCAATGCCCTCTTTAGCATAGAGTGCAGCCCCTACACCAATTTGATCTGCTCTATCATTAAGATAAAGAATACTGACCCTGTTTTTCTTTTTATGCTGTTATACTCTGATTTGATTTAAATTAAATCTCTTTGCTGATACTAGGCCTTGATTGAGTATTAAATTTAAATTAGAAGCACTCTGCTAGTTTTTAAATTTAACTGAAAGCTCTCTGCTGGGTTTTAAACTTAAACTGAAAGCTACCTGTTGAGTTTTTAATTTAACTAAAAGCTCTTTGCTGATACTACGCCCTGACTGATTTAACATATACACTGGATTCTAATGTACACAGATTAATTAGCTTTAAAGAATTCCTTTTTCCCCAAGATTTAGAAAAATTCCCAGAAGTAAATATAATTATAGATCTCTCTCCAGAAGCAGCAGTCCCTTTTTGTAGGCTCTTATTTGAGGATTGACCTATTCCTAGTAAGCCCTGTCCTCTGCCCTTTGATTGAGGAGTGCACAATAGGAAACATAGTGTGGACAGATCATATGCTGGTGAGGTTGGTCATGACATCAACAAAAGGGGAAAGGGCAATCAGTAAGCCATGGAAGTTAAACACCCCACTACTTTCGGAACTAGGGGTATTCCAAGAAGTGAACAGAACTATCTGAGAGTGTTTAAGAGACAATGACACATGAGACCTCTCTGGAACATGAGTGCACTTTAAGACCAAATGAGGAGGTGGTATTCCTAGCGTTGGTTGCCGAAAAGGCGTTGGACCGGGTGGAGTGGCCATATCTCCTGAGAGCTCTGGAAGCATACCATGTAGGTCCGGGGTTCTTGCGAGTGATCAGCGCACTATATAGTGCGCCCACAGCCAGATTTAAGATTAATAGGTCCTTGCCATCCAGTTTCCGATTGGCCAGAAGCACTAGACAAGGGTGCCACTCTCACCGCTCCTATTTTCATCATCATTAAAACCATTTGCACAGTCACTAAGAGATAATACAGAGGTGAAGGGGGTTCAGCTGGGGCAAACAGAACATAAGGTGGCATTATATGCCGATGACACTTTGTTATTTTTTGACAAGCCCTGAACAGTCCTTTTGGAGTTTGAAGGGAGTATAAGGCCTTCATGGCAGTCTCAGGCTATAAACTTAATTTGGGAAAGACCGATATTCTCCCCTTCAACGTGGAGAGGAAAGGGAGCTGATGCTGAAACCTAGATACCCTTTTTTGTGGGAATTGGAATCGTTGGCCTACTTGGGGGTATATATCCCGAATCATTTAGACAAGATTTTTAGACTGCATTATTCCTCCCTGCTAAAAAAGATTAGAGTGGACAAAGAGATGGAGTTCCCTGCCATCCTCCTTATTAACAAGAATGAATGTTATAAAGATGAATGTGCTCCCCAGAGTTTTGTATTTTTTCATGATGCTCCCCTGCTTGATCCCAGAGACCTTTTTTAGGGACCTGCACAGACAAGTTAGTCAGTTTTTGTGGAATGGAAGATCCTGAGTTAAATCAAGGGTACTCATGCACCCTAAAGATAGGGGCGGTCTGAGTCTGCCTAACTTCAAGTTATATTAATGGACAGCCCAAATAAGAGTGGTTTATTATAAGTGGACCCATCGAGCAAGCCAACATTAGATAGCTTCCTCACAGGTAGGAGAGGCACAGATTGGTAGCACCCCCTTTGTAGAGGACACAAGACTAGGGGAGGCAGTGCAGAGCCAACCAGTGGTATAATGTACACTAAAGATATGGGATCATGCAACACGGTGGATGGACTTTACACCACAGCAGTCACGACTAATATTTCTGACAGACAAGCGATCCGGTAGTGAAGGATAAGCAAAGATTTATATGGCTAGAAAAGAATGAAATGCTTAAAGTTACAGATTTCATACAGCAAGGCAGATTTTTGGCAAGACTAGAGATAATGGAGAGATGCTCAACTGTGACTCCTAGCATATCCAACTCCATAACCCATTTAGATTCCCAATATAAATTACTATTTAGAACGTACATGACCCCGAAAAGGATGTGGAGAATGGGACTCATTGCCACAGGGGAATGTTGGAGAGGTTTATAGTCTTAGGCACTTGATATACTGCCCTTTACTGTGTGTATCAGAGTGGTTTGTAGATATATTCTTTTTATTCCCTCATCCCCAGAAGGCTTACAATCTAAGCATACCTGAGGCAAAGGAGGGTTAAGTGGCTTGCCCAAGGCCACAAGGAGTGACCATGGGACTAGAGACCCCAGTCCCTCTGGCCTGAGGTTATTTTCCCCTAAATGGGAATTGAACCCCTGGCCCCTCTGGCCCGGGGGTGAGGGGGGTAACATGTCCTAACTACTGAGCCATGCCTCCCTTTATGGTTGTGGACTAAGGCAGGAGGAAATTAGATGCTGTGGGTATTTAACGGGATGGCTTTATCAAGCTGACCCAATGTTGATGCTCCAAGGCTACACAGTCACCCCTGCAGAGCTATGTCTAAACAGGCAAGATCTTGCTAGATCTCCAGGAACAAGCAGGAATGTAGTCTTCACATATGGGTGATGTCAGTACCGATGGAGCCCGGGTAAGAATGCTCCCCAGCGTCCAATAGGAAAGCCTTTGGGAACATCCCACTCTGCCTGCATAGCTGCCTTCCCATCTTTCCAGCTCTCCCTCCTCAGTTCTTTGCTTTCCGCAGAGCCGACAAGAAGCAATTCCTGTAACCGGAGAAAATTTTTTTTTTTACAATTTTTTATGGTCGCGTCTGCCTTCCCGTTGATGCTGGTACTGACCCCATCGATGCTCACTTTCTTTATTTCTTCTAAAAAAAAAACTTTTCTGAGGGGAGAAACCCTTCCCTTGGGGCGCATTGACGCCATCTTAGACTTAGGCTTTTTTTTCTCAAAATGGACAAACCAGCCAGTGGTTTTAAGAAGTGTTCCAAATGTGGCAGTACAATTTCAGTCATGGACACTCATGACTGGTGATTAGGACCAGATAATTAACCGTCAGAATGTCCTCTCTGTAGAAAGATGACAAAGAGAGATCTGCAGAACAGAGCTGCGAAACCCGGTACCCTCTTTGCCACCAATGCAACGTCGGTAGCATCAATGTCATCGAGAGTTTCATCTTCCTCCCAGGGATCTCAGGTATCGAAACCCAGATCTTCATCAAAGACTAGCTGGCCCTCCAAGGGTAGATCTCCTTCTAAGCATCGAGATGCCCTAGGCGTTGCCCTGGAGGAGGACACACCAGCCAAATATCCCCGGCGGGAGGTCCTTGCCTCCAAAGCCTTAGTGGGGTCCCAGGATTTTCCCGAGGCCTCTACCTCCGAAGAGCTCTTGGTACCATGCTCAGGGATCGTGGCCCGCAACTCCGGTACCAATACCCAAGCATTGGCAAGCTCCATGGATCAACATATCCTGGCTATTGACCGGAGCTTAGCGACCTTACTAGCGGCTTACGTACTGGTAAAGCCTCTGCAGTCGATTCCTTAGCCATCGGTACTGACGACAGTACTGAAAGTGCCTGCATTGATTTTTTTGCCGCTTACCATGCTACCACCCATGTCAGCCCTCGAATCCATCTCTGGTACCGAGATTCTGGCACCGCAACTTTCAGATACTGGCTTTGAGCGGTATCGAGTAGGTGCAGAGCGCGAGCACAATGCCTGTTGATACTTCGAGTCTTATGACTCTGATTCATCGGCTTACGAATCGGCAGGTACCTGGGAAATGAGAACTTTCCCGGAGGATCCATCTCCATCCCCACAACATCTCATGTCCCCTCCGGAAGACATGCCTTTCCAAGACTTTATCCATGATGTTGCTCAGGGCCTATCAATAACGGTGACTTCGGAGAAGGAACCTAGGGCTGAGGAGCTCGAAATTCTTCAATACCCTGCAGCCCCAAAGGAAGCTGCTACTCTCCCTATTCATCGCATACTTCACGACCTTATGCTTCAAATGTGGGAGACACCCTTAACCATCTCTCCACATACTCGAAGGCTCATTACAATGTACCGGGTACCAGAGTGCCCTGGCTTCCAGAAGATGCAATTACCATATCATTCTATGGTGGTGGAATTAGCAATGCATCAAATTAAAAGTGCTAAAATGCATTCCTCGAACCCTCCAGGCAGGGAATCGAGAATCCTTGATGCTTTTGTTCATCAATGTTTTCAGGCCTCCATGTTATCGGCCAGAATCAGTTCCTACATACTTTACATGGGTATGTTCCTTAGGGAGGTGGCTAGGGATTTGGAGTTAATGGCTCCTCTTCTCCCTGACAAGAGAGCTGATTATCTCAACCTGGTAAAACATGCCCAAAATGTTTCCAAATTTGTTAACAGGGCAACTTTTGAAGGTTTTGAATGCATCAGCAGAACTTCAGCTATCTGCATTGGTGCACACAGGATTGCTTGGCTCCAAGCCTCTGATCTTGAACAGTGGGTTAAAGATAAGCTGGGTAATATACCTTGCACAGGTGAAAACCTTTTTGGCAAAGACTGGCAGGATAAGGCTTCTCAGTTAGAATCCGAGAACACCACTCTTAATAGACTCTCTAGATCTACTGCCAACACAGTTAAGAAAAAGACATCAAAGAAACCCTTTTTCAATAAGAAAAAGAAGTACTACCCTTCTTACACCCCTGCGGTGCACTGTCCCATTCATGCTCCCCAAAAAGGGCAGCAACAACCAAAACAGCAAAGAAAGGCTCACTGGACTCTCTCCATAGTAAGGGAGGGTTACAAACTTCACTTCCGAAGTCTACCCCCCCCCCTAGTCTCCTCCAAGAGAGTTCAGCTCTCAACCTCCTCTCACCACTCTGTTATTGCAGGAGGTCACCTCCCTTCTCTAACAGGGTGCAATAGAAAAAGTGCCACTCTCCCAGCAAGATCTGGGTTTTTATTCTCCTTACTTCCTCATTCCAAAGAAGACAGGGGGGTACAGGCCCACCCTAGACCTCAGAAAACTGAACAAGTATCTACTTCAGGAGAAATTCAAGATGATCTCCCTAGGTACTCTTCTCCCCTATTTCCAGAGTCAGGATTGGCTCTGTTCTCTAGATCTAAAGGACACATATACTCACATTCTTATCAACGTAGAACACAGAAGGTTCCTGCATTTCCTGTTCCAGGGGAGACATTATCAAAACAGAGTCCTACCTTTTGGCCTCGCCTCTGCCCCAAGAGTCTTTACAAAGTGCATGGCAGTTGTAATTGCATTCCTAAGGACTCTAGAGATATTTGTGTTCCCCTACTTAGACAACTGGCTCATTTGAGCAAGCACATCTCTAGAGGCCAATCTTTCTCTCACGTGCACCATGCAGGTGCTGCAACACTTGGGATTTGTAATAAATCTTCCAAAGTCCCATCTCATTCCCTCTCAAACTCTAGAGTTTATAGGGGCTCTCCTAGACAGTAACAGTCAAGGACTTTTCTGCCCCAAGCCCGCTGTGCTCGACTCATTCAGCTTGCATCCCAAGCATGTCTCAAAACCTTTCTTACTGCTCGAGAAATGCTGCAACTCCTGGGCCATATGACATCTACTGTACATGTGGTTCCATATACTCATCTGCATATGCATGCAGCTCAATGGACCCTGGCTTCCTAGTGGTCTCAAGCATCCGGTCGTTTTGGAGACAGGATAATACTCTCTATAGTCTTATCTCATCTCTCCAGTGGTGGTAATCTCCAGAACACCTTCTCGTAGGATCACTTTTTCAGAAGCCTCCACATCAATGTACCCTGATGATGGATGCATCCAAATTGGGCTGGGGAGCTCATCTGAATGACCTCTCCACTTAGGGTCTTTGGTCTCATCAGGAGTCACAACTCCACATAAATCTGCTGGAACTCAGAGCCATCCACAATGCTCTCAAGGTGTTCCATGACCACCTTCGCTTCTGCACAGTTCTAGTCCAGACAGACAGTCAAGTTGCCATGTTCTACTTGAACAAGCAGGATGGAACAGGCTCTTGGACACTTTGCAATGAAGCCCTACACCTGTGGTCCTTCACCATACAGCATCAGATTCACCTACTACGAAGGTAGTGGACCTCAAGTGCCACCTAGAAAAGGTCTTAGATAGTGCTGAAGAGGAGTGCTGCAGGTACATGTCGGTACCAATGACGTAGGAAAATGTGATAGGGAGGTTCTGGAGGCTAAATTTAGGCTTTTAGGTAGGAAGTTGAAAACCAGAACTTGCAGGGTAGCATTCTCCGAAATGCTTCCCGTTCCACGCGCAGGACCCAAACGTCAGGCAGAGCTCCAGAGTCTCAATGCGTGGATGAGACAATGGTGCAGAGATGAGAGTTTTGGATTTGTTAGGAACTGGGGAACATTCTGGGGAAAGGAGGGGCTCTTCCGAAGGGATGGGCTTCACCTTAACTGGGATGGAACCAGGCTGCTGGCATTAACCTTTAAAAAGGAGATAGAGCAGCTTTTAAACTAGATAATAGGGGAAAGCTGACAGTCGCCCAAGAGCGGATGGTTCGGAAGACTGTATCCTTGAAGGATACTACCCAAACCAGAGAGGTTCCAAAAAAGAGTAAAGTAGCCCAAATGCCCTAGAGTATGCAGCAGACCGAGCTTAAAGATCCCAAATTACCCATGTCTACCAATAGCCAGATTAATATGAATAAAATAGTCTCTAAAATGCTTGTATGCAAATGTTAGAAGTCTAAAAAATAAGATGGGGGAGTTAGAATATATAGCACTAAATGAGAGGTTATATATGATTTGAATATCAGAGAAATGGTGGAAGCAGGACAACCAGTGGGACACTGTGATACCTGGGAACAAACTATATCGTAATGATACAGCTGATCAAATTGGTGGAGGGGTTGCGCTCTATGTTAGAGAGGGCATTAAGTCAGAAAGGTTTAAAGTTTTGCAGGAAACAAAATTTGCTGTAGAATCTCTATTGATTGAAATTCCATGTAAAAAGGGGAAGGCGATGGCAGTGGGGGTGTACTATCGACCGCCTGGCTAGAATGAACAAATGGATGATGAAATGCTCAAAGAAATCAAGGAAGCTAACAAAAGTTACAGCGCAGTAATAATAATGGGTGATTTCAATTACCTCGGTATCGACTGGGTCAGTGTCAAGGCAGGACATGCTAGGGAGATAAAATTCCTAGATGAAATAAATGACTGCTTCTTGAGCAGCTGGTTGATGAACCGACCAGAGGGGAAGCCATATTAGACCTAGTCCTGGGTGGAACACCAGATCTGGTGCAAGAGATAAGGGTGTTGGGGCCACTTGGCAATAGTGATCATAGCATGATCACGTTTGATTTAATTAGTGGAGGAGGGATAGTAAGGAAATCCACAGTACTACCTTTTAACTTTTGAAAGGGAGACTATGATAAAATGAGGAAAATAGTTAAGAAAAAACTAAAAGGAGTAGCTGCAAAGGTTAAAGACTTACATCAAGCTTGGGTGTTGTTGAAAAATACTATCTTGGAAGCCCAGACCAGCTGTATTCCACGCTTTAAGAAAAGTGGAAGGAAGTCCAAAAAATTGCCAGCATGGTTTAAAGGTGAGGTCAGAGAGGTTGTTGTTGCCAAAAAAGCATCTTTCAGGAAATGGAAAAAAGAGCCAAACGATGAAACCTGGAAACAGCACAAGCACCTGCAAGTCAAATGCAAAGCATTGATAAGGCAGGCAAAGGGAGAATTTGAGAAGAAGCTTGCTGTGGAAGCAAAACATTAAATTAAGACTTTTTCAAGTACATTCGTAGCAAAAAACCTGTGAGAGAGTCATTTGGTCCATTAGATGATAGAGGGGTTAAAGGGGCACCAAGTGGCGACAAGGCGATAGTGGAGAGACTGAATTAATTCTTTGCTTCGGTGTAAGAGGACAGGTTCTCCTTTCATCATGGTTGCTCTTTCTGCATATCCTCTGGCTCTACTTTGATCTCATCTCTCTGGCTATCATTTGGTGTCCCCCAAATTTATGTCTTTGACTCCTTGCTGTTTTTCCTAACAAAAAAGTTGCTGGCATTCATATAGAGGGCTGTTATACATGAGGACCATGGGTCAATTTTAGCAGGCAATGAAAAAGGTGCTGTACTCCTTACCCACATGTAGCCCATCAAAAAAAAAAAAGCCTTGGTGGCTTCTATTACTCGGATCACATAATCTTGGGCTTGAGTAAATCAAGCATTTTCATTTGGGTGGGGATATCCATGTAAGCAGGCTGGGTGAGTTCACTGCTTGGACAGTAGAAAAGAGTTTTGGTTGCTGCATATGAGATGCTGGTTATACTGACTGGAAGGCCTTGGCACTGCAGATATAGAGACTCCTAAAGTCCTGTATTTTTATTTCTACTAGTTCTACCAGAGAGGTTCTGTCTAATTCTTTTGTAAATTACCTGTTTCTGGAACAGGAAGTGAGAAGGAAAAATAACTATGAACTAGAACAATCTATTGTTCAACCACCTAATTCTCATTTGTTAATCAGAGCAGCTTAGGATAAAAGAACACATTCTGTAGTACGTAAGAGAAACATAAGAGCTTAATAGTTTCTTCTGATACACTGAAGCCAAACTTCTCTCATCGCAGACCTGAATGTATAGATACATCCCCCCATACCCGCCCCCCTCTCTCCTCATTCCCCTTGGAGAAACACAAGCTAGGGAATTAGCTGTCTTTGTACTCTTACAAGGGCAATTAGGTTCAGGATGTCATTAGATGTGTGATGTTCACACATAGCCAAGCTGGTACATTATTTTGTCAAGGGGCCCACAGTTGTTTCTGAGAGTTAATTGCTTAGGCCTCTTGACAACCACCTGCACAAACATTTCCCCTTGTCTTATCTCCTTTACACCCCCTTGTCTTACCTCCCTTTCCTGGACATGCTAGTTCTCAGGAAAACTGTTTGTCAGCAATAAACTGATTTCTGACCATGAGAAAGTTTTAAGAAATTCTCCAGCCCACCCAATTTCTGCACGTACCCCTGTCTTGAAAAAGGTACAAAAAGGCTTGTATTTCTGAGTAGGGGGTCGCTCCTTATTTAGGTTTTGAGCGACCCTGTTGTAACAGAATTAAATAAACTTTATGCTTTTGCATAGATGAACCTTTTTGCCTCTAACTCATCCAGCTGATCTCAGTGGTGTAATCTGGGAGGGTCCTTGCCTTGAGGATGTTATTTGGTAGGAGAAGAGTAGATTTGGAGGGAAACTTTAAGGGATATATAACCCCAGTCCTAATTCTAATCTGGGTCTTTGGCTCTGCAGCCATTGTATTGGATCATGGTGCTTCTGGCCTCTGTCCAAGTCTGTAGGAGAGGAAGGAGAAGTGCTGCAGCCCTGTGTCTATCCCAAGAGGTTTCTGAGGAGAAGAGACTAAGGCTGCTTAAGCCAAAGAACTATGGGATGTCTTCTTAGGAACTGCTGGAAGAGAGACCAGCAGCAGCTGCACCAAGGAACTGTTTGGGCCTACCCACAGACATCTAAGGAGAGGTGTTCAAGGCTGCTTGAGGCACTGCAGGGGTCTAATCAGGAGCTATGAGAGAGAACAGCCAGAGGTGGCATCTGCTGAGGAGGAGAAGGAGATCTTCAGGAAAGTGCTCAGAGGTTGGGTCTTTGAGCCACAGAAAGGTTGTACCCTGAAAGGGAACAGAAAGTCCTAACTACTTCTTCACTTCAAGGACAGGTATGAAGTATGGATGTCAGTGCTCTACTTGGAGAGAGTTCAAGGACTTGGAGTGAAGTATAAGGTCGTGATGCTATAAGTTGACTCATTAAACTTGCTATATTGTTACATGAAGGAAAGGGGACATTTCAATGTTTGGAATTTTTGTGAGTGACTCTAATTTTTTTTAAGTTAATTTCATTAGGTTCAGAACCAACTTTTGGCCTGGACTAAGATTTTGGCAGTGAGAGGAGTGGAGAGAGTAAAATTGAGTGCAATCCATCTCCCAGCAGTTGCTGACCCACCTCAAGGACCCTCAGGGCCAGCCCTATGCATATGAGAGCATGTCACCACACATAGCCTCACTCCCTGAGCAGCCCTGTAGCCTTGGTGGCTTAAGAGGTGAGCCAGTGAGGCCCAAAGCCAGCCTATTGACTTACCTCTTCAATCCGCGGGAGAGATTTCGTTCATTTCCCCTCCCACAGATGTCGAAGCAGGGCTGTAAGACAGCTTCGGGCTGTGACCAGGGCTGTCAGTGGCCATGGTGGGCCCAATTGCAGCCCTGGGCAGGGGTGGCAGAGTTGAAAAAGAAAAGTGAAGCCACATAATTGCAGCTGAGTGGAACCACAGGGTTGGGCTCAGGCATCATGTGGGGTCATGGCAGGTGTAAGGGAGAGCCATGATCACCATAGTGGCACTCCTTTATTTATTTATTTTATTTATTTATTACAGTTGCTTATATACCGCACTATTCGGTATCAGCGCGGTTTACAGTATAACAAAGTGACAAAAACACACATTTTGTTTGGTTTTACATCGAACAGGGGTATAAACTTGGATAACAGGGGTTGAACTATATACATGAACTATTTACATGAAATAGGCTATATACATGAGGTAAAATTCCTATAACAGGGTTGAATTGTACAATAAATAATGAATCCGTTTCGAATACTTGAGACATTGTGAGTATGGGCTGCAAAAAGGCGGTGTTTCTGGCTGCTCCCAGGCACTGCTGCCATAAATCCTCACCGTGCTCTGGCACCCTGGAGCAGTCACAGGCATCATGGACCTTAAAGGAACGAAGCCATAGTGATTGCAGCTCTCCTCAATGTCTGCCATGATTCCACATGCTGCCTGGCTTCACTTTTTTATTTTTAAAACTCTGCCACCACTGCTCAGGGCTGCAATTGAGCTCACCACAGCTGTTGACAGCCCTGATTGTAGTCCGAAGCTGTTCTGCCATGCCCTGCCTCAACATCGGTGGAAAACCTCGGCTGTATTTTCTTTTAAAAATACACTTCTCTGCTGTAGTTCTCCAGTGTGGCTCCGATGTTGCCTATTTTCCCTCTTCTGCTGATGCCATGGACTCCTGGTAAATACAGTATATATTTAATTTTTTTGCACCTTGGATTACATTAGCACTGGAATAGGACTGCTGGGGAGCTAGGACTAGAAATGGGCTGATGCTGGAGGATGGGGGGGACTGAGATTAGAAGGGAGATGATGCTAGAGGAGGACTGATGCTGGGGAGGGGGCTGGAACTAGAACAGATGATGCTGGGAGGGACAGGGACTAGAAAGGAACTCATGCTGGGAGGTGCTAGGGACTGGAAGGGAGCTGATGCTGGGAGGGACTGGAAATGGAAGGGAGCTGATGCTATGGAGGACTGGAAAAGGATCATGCTAGGGCTAGGGGCTGAAAAGGGGCAGATGCTAGGGTCAGGATGGAGAAAAAGGAGCAGAATCTGGGGGAGTGAAGATGGAGAGTGGGACAGATATTTTGTGTGAGAGGGAAGAAACAATGTCATCCAGAGGAAAAGGTGAGAGGGAGGAGCATAAGAATAGATGCTGGGGTAAAAAGGAGGAATCGCAGGGTCAATGAAAATTGGAGAAGGAAGTAGCTGGGTGGGTATGGGGAAGTGATGTAGAAGACAGGAGGATAGGTACTGGTGATATGGAGATGGGGGATAGCAGGGACTGAGACTTGGGTTGAGAGTTGAGACTAAAATTTGGTGGGAGAAAAGAAGATAGACTCTTAAGATTGGCTGGGTACTGGGAGAGTAAGTGGTGACTGAGGCGGCAAATCCAGGATCGGTGCAATGCACTGTGCATGCAGCTCTGGCAGCAGAAAGATCGTGGCATCATGCAGCATTATCCTCAGCTTCATCTTTGTTTCTCTGAATTAGCAAAAGCAGCCAGTGCTGCCTATAGCATTCACTTCCAGTGCATGGAGCCATTGAACTGTACACCGGAAATGAATGCTACAGGCAGCACTGGCTGCTGCATGCTGACTCAGAGAAAGAAAAATGAAGATGGGAATGGTGCTCTGTGATCTTTCTGCCACTGACTTGGAGAAAAAAATAAGATGCCAGAGATGGTGCCACACAATATTTTTGCCATGAGGGGAAGAGGGAACAAAGAAAAAGAGAGAGGGAATATGCAGGATTGAGTGGGGAACAGGGAGAAAGAGAGGGAGATTTTGGGTTATGAGAGAAGAGGGATATATTGGACTGGGGATGGGTGGGAACAGAGGCTGGGCTGGAAGAAGAGATAGGAGATATGCCAGACTACTGGAGGGGGAGAAGTTGGAGAAGGGGAAGGGGATAGAAAGCCGCTGGTCTATGGGTTGGGGGAAGGGAAAAAGGTCTGGGGAGGTAGAAGAGAAAGAAGAAGATGCTGGACTTTGAGGATAAAGGGGTTAGGTGAAAGGACTGGGAGCTGCTGAACTGGGGTGGTGAGAGAGAGAGGGAAAATGATGGGCATGGTGGAACTATATGAGAGAAACCATGGGAAGCTGACATGGAGATGAATGGGAGGAGGATGGTGATTACAGTGCATGGCTATGTGGTAATGGAGAGTGAGTGAAAGACAGAAGCGAATAAGAGGCTAGTGATGGAGTGAGATGGAAATGAGATGACTGGGGAGATGGGCTGTGCTTCATTTTAGAGGTGTAGATGGAAAGCTGATAAGTGAAAAAAAGGGGATTGAGAATGGAGGGTTGAAATTTGCTTGCATGAAAAAGAAGTAAAGAAAGACATGGAGGAAAGAACAAAAGGGGAAAGATCAATATGTTAGAGGCAGATATAGAGGGAGAATGGAAAAAAATAGAAGAGAAAAGAAAGGACAAATGGACAACAGAAGCAGAAGACACAAAGACAGCAGAAGGAAGCGACTGGGGCAATTGTGACTGAAAAATAAAATGCCCAAACAACAAAAGGTAGAAAAAAAGTTTAATTATGAATTTATTAACTTGAAATATGTCATCTCTGGGAAATGTGCATTACTGACATATTTGTGTTTTCTTCAGCACAAGAGGTAATTAATTTATAGTTTTATTTCTCCAGTGTTGTTGTACATTCCAAGTTTGTTTTTTGGGTTTTGCAGTTTAATTATTGTCTTTATATTTCTAAATTGTGATCCGTTGTTCTGTATTTGGTGATGGTCTGCCTATGTTTTGCGTGTGTGACCGAGCTGTTCGTGTGGTTTCTATGTACCAGTCCCACTTGTTCTCTTTTCCTAGTAGGAGATTTATTGGTTTAATATTTGCAGTGCTATCTTTTGAAAAGTAGGGTTTGGTGTTGCGTGAGTCCTGGTAGTGCTGTTATGATATGACAGGTTTTCCATGGGTTTTATGAGCAGGGTTTTGTAGTAATGCACCTGACAGTTGGCACTGGAGGTAGAAATGCAGAAATATGATATGCTTTCTTTATCCACATTGTACATGCAAATGGTATTCAGACATTCATAAAGAGGCATGTTTACTAAAAGTTAATGTACATTCACAAATGCTAACATGTTCTAAGTGAAGCAGCACCCATTAATTTCTATGGGCACAGTGGCACTTAATACACATAAACATGCCCTTAATTCATTGCTGGGACAAATAAGAGGCTTGTAAAGGGGTCCTTTGAAAGCTGCCTTAAAATTTTAGATGGGCAGCATATAAATTTTAAATTAAAATATATTAAATTTATGCAAATGAGGCCACACAATGAGCTTCTGCACATGGCCTCGGATCATCCTTGGGCCACACCTGGGACCCTTTACAAATTGGAGTCAGATCTGCAGGGTGAGTCTGGCTCCTGGAAGTTGTACTCGCAGACTACCCAATAGTGATCCCAGCATGGTAAGGGGCGACCAGACTGGCAGGAATTACACAGGGAATGAAAGCACATTGCTGCCTGTAAGGAACAGGCTATATGAGGTAAAAAGGAAATGTTTTACTGTAGGTGCTTGCCTGTGCAGCTGTATCCAAAGATCTTGCACTCGTCCAGATCAGGTACAGCTGGTGTTGTCCTCCTTCTCAACGGTAAGCTTCCTTTAGCAATTATAATCAACAAATATAGGTGACAATATTTTCTGTTCAAACAGAAACTGGGAAACAATCAAAATAGTATCAACTGTAATAAGGCTTTTTAATCCTAGGAGTGGCAAGATTTATTGGCTGCTGTCCTTCTGTTTCTCTTAATGTACTTAAGGGCTGCGGCATGGGTTGAAAATTAAAAGTGTGGTTTCACTCAAAGAACATAAGTCAAATTGAGTCATGCTCATTATACATTAAAATCACCTTTAATATCCTTTTAGTAGCTACCATAACTTCTGAAGAGTACAAGGCATTGAATAAGAAAAAGCATAAAATAATACACATAAGGCGGGTTAGTTATTAATATATGTTAAGGGGATGACACATGATTTTTGCCAAACATTGCATTATAAACAGCAATACTGTGTGTTATTTTACCTTAACACAAGCTGCATAAAGTTGCAAATGCATGCAATGCATCTCATTATTATACAAATCAAATAATGCAGCAGGTGTTAACATAAGAACATAAGAACATAAGATATGCCATACTGGGTCAGACCAAGGTCCATCAAGCCCAGTATTCTGTTTCCAACAGTGGCCAATCTAGGTCATATGTACCTAGCAGTTTCCCCAAGAGACACAAGTTCCACAATGCTTGTACTGGGTCAGGCATTGATATCTTCGGTCACTTCTTAATAATGGTTTATGGACCTTTCCTCCAGGAACTTGTCCAAACCTTTTTTAAACCCAGCTACACTAACAGCCTTTAAACATTGCAAGCTGCATTATTCCTGAAAAGCTGCTGGCATTATTTTTCTTCCCCAAGAACTCTGGAGCTTTTTAAAGGTACATAAAATAAGAGCCTTCAGCTGCCCTAAATGAACCTGATCTTGGTTGATCTGCAAAGCCAAGCAGGGTTGGACCTGGTTAGCATTTGGACAGGCAACCACCTTGGTGCTGCATGGAAAAAAGGCCTGACAATCTACCTCTGGTCACCCTTTGCCAAGAAAGCCCAGAGGCTGGGTTGCCAGGAGTCAGCAAAACAATCAGATCCATCCCAATTGTCCCCAGTACAAGACCCCCAACCCCCCAATTCCCCCCCCCCCCCACCAGGCAGACCACCCCAGCACAAGCATCCCCCCAACACCCACCAGGAGCCTGCCTGGTGCCCAGCAACCTGGGTGGGAGCAACCCTGGTAAGTGCTGGAGGAGCTCTTCTGTGTTGGGGGAACCCTGTGTCAGTGAGAGGGGGGAATGATTATTTTATTTATTGGCCCCTTTAAATAGCTCTCAGGGAGTAAAAATAAGCCAGTTCAAAGCTGACACTGTTTTTCCAGGAATAACCCAGTATGCAAGATTGAGTTTTGTCATACATTTACTTTGGGAATTACCACAGTTTAGTTATTCCTGCTGGAAATTAAGTTGCAGTAAAATGCAATATTTTGCTGCAGCTTAGTCACTACCCGTCAAAGGGCCTCATTTACACCACAGTAATTGCAAAACCTCTATGTTAACTGTTGGGGGCATTCCTAGCATTTTTAAGAGGACTGCTACAAAGTTAACACAAAAAAACCCAAAAATTGATACCACTTGTTAACTGCAAGGCAGAAAACCTGCAATGCAGTTAGTTACCTCTGAGGTGGGGAGTGGGGAGAGGGGGCCACAGGGGCCCTGGCCCCACCAAAACTTTGCTGCAGGGACTCGAAGTAGGGGAAGGCCAGTGATCACAGCCACATGGAGTTTAATTAGTCAAGGTGCGGAGCTGATGCCTCTGCTCTGCATTATCTACCCCTTTAACAGTTAGTGCACAATAATAACCTCCATGTTAACTGTAAAGCACAGTTTCCACCCGTTCCCTGCCTATTCTGTACTCCTTTCTTTGTTAGCCATTGAACATAGGAATGACTGTGTGCTGTTAAGGTGATGTATTTGCTATTAGCATGGGCCTGTGCTGTTAATGTATGGTAATTCTTGCTTTAGACAGCTAACGCAGCATAGTAAATAGGCCCCAAAATAATGCACATTATAAAACAGATCTTCCACAGATTCAGACTACTACACCATCCTAATTACCAAAAATATCTACTTCTGAAAACCAGTGTGAAATAACCACATCTTTCAGGCCTTTCTAAACGTCAATAACCTTGCAGCAGCTGCATTTTTCTTACGATGGAATTTCATGATTAAGGGGCTCCATGTGAGAACACACATTTCTGTGTATCACCATACTGGGCCTCTGACACAGAAGGCAAGAATAGGAACCTGTATTGGGAAGATCTTGATGGTCTCCCCAACATATACAGGCTCAGTTTGCCCTAAGATGCTTTGGAGGTCATTAGAATGCTGAGTAAGTAAGAAAATAGTCAAGTTCCCTTCACTGCTCACTCACTGAATGGGGATTGGTTCCTCACACTGAGTGCTAACCATTAACCCAGCTTAGAGATGGGGTGGAAGTTTCAGACCACAGCTCATTTAAACATGGAAGAGGATAGGGAGATGGAAGGTGTTTCAGCATATGACATTTTTTTTAAACTTTGAAATACAGTACATCAGGAGGTGAGTTGCGGGGGGAGGGGGAGGAGGGAAGGGGGCAGGAATGAATTCTAGAACCATTGCGCAACATTTTTAAAAAAGAAGGGAAATAGGAGTCAGGCTATTTGGGACACCGGCCTAGGGGAATGTGTCTGCTCCAGGCGCTCAACACTCTTGGAACACTACCGGTCTTGGACCATCATATTGCAGTTCACATGTGCTATGATATAAGGCCATAATCTGGGCATTGTCACAAAATCAAAAATGCAGGCAATCACTGTTCTAAGCTTGCCAGATCCTTCTTTGCACACACCAATCTGATGTGCATTCTCAATTTGTATTGGTCAGTTTGTACAACATACTGGGAAGTTAGTCGGGGTCAGCAGAGGGGCCAAATAGCAGGGATGACCCTGATAGTGAAACTAGGGACTAGAGTATGGTGAGATACACAAAATAAGTGGACAAGAGTGAGGAGCATCAGGATCCAAAAGCGGCTTCAAAGAGGTGGAGTTTTAGCCTGGATTTGAATAGGGTACAGACTTAGGTAGTTTGTTCCAGGCATATGGAGCAGCGAGACAGAATAAATGAAGTCTGGAGTTAGCAGTGGCAGAGAAGGGCACAGATTAAAGGGATCTATCAGAGGAGCAGAGATCCCGCGGATCCTCTTGGCAGGGGATCTGCTTTACTGCACCTTGGAGTCTAGTTGCTTGACCTTCATGCCCCTCCTTAATTTCTTCCATAGCAGCTTGTAGCTTTGAACGCTTTTTACTGGAGACTGCAGTGATACTTTTGGTGATCTAATAGCTTCCTCTTGCAAGGTAAAAACTGGCACTGGTATTCCTGTTGCTATTTTGGCATCTGAAACTTTTCTCCAAAGCTATTCAAAGGTACAGAAAGAAAACTATTAAAAATTTTCAGTCTCTTTGAATATCTGTTCGGACCAGGGGTGTCGGGTGACTGCCTAAGTTGGTGGTGCACCAGAAAAGTTGCTGATTTCCAGGTGGTTCAAAAACAAATTAAGCACATGCTCATTGCTCATTATTTTTGCTCTCACTTGGTTTGCAGCTTGTCGTGCTGTGAGGGCTTGCGTGCATTAGTAATGCTGAGAGCTAAACTATCGGTAGTTTAACTACTGGCAGGGTCTCCCAAGATGGACAGGTCTCAGCTGAGGTGCCAGACCAAGACAAACCACCCATCTGGGCAGCAGCAGAATGGGATAGTGTTGACGGCGGAGGATCACATTTTTGTGACAACGGCAACAACACCAAACTTAAACTGCGCGGAAGAAAGGCCCGGCAATCTACTTCTGTATCTTGCCATGAAAACCCAATGGATAGTTACAACAAAACAAATTGTGCTATGGTGCTGGAAGATGAGACCCCCCAGGTCGGAAGGCACTAAACTAGCTACTGGGGAAGAGCTGAAGACTTTTCAGAGTAAAGCCAGCATTTATGATGTGGTTGGATCAAAGCCCTCGGGAAGTCTGACTGCTGATGTAGCTGCGCATGAAATGAGAGTCAGAAGCTGTAAAGATGTCTTACACATTGGAACATGGAACGTATGAAGCATGAACCAAGGGAAGTTGGAGGTGGTCAAGAATGAAATGGAACATGTGCAACTTGATCTGTTGGGTGTCAGCGAACAGTAATGGACTGGCCTCGGGCACTTTGCATCAAATGATCACATGGTCTACTATGCTGGAAATGAAAGACAAAGAAGAAATGGTGTTGCATTTATAATAAAGAAGAAATTTGCAAGAACCGTAATGAAATACAATGCAGTCAGTGAATGCTTAATCTCTATTCGTCTACGAGGATTGCCTGTCAACACAACTATAATTCAAGTATATGCCCCAACAACAGCTGCAGAAGAGAATGAAATTGAAGAGTTCTATGAACAAGTACAAGCTGAAATTGACAGAACATGCAAACAGGATATCCTGATAGTCATGGGTGACTGGAATGCAAAAGTTGGCAACAAAGAAGAAGGCAAAGTAGTTGGAAAATATGGACTTGGCAACAGAAATGAAGCTGGAGAAAGACTGATAGAATTCTGCAAGACCAATGATCTATTCATCTCAAACACCTTCTTCCAGCAACACAAGCGGTGACTGTACACATGGACTTCACCCAATGGATTGTATTAAAATCAAATTGACTACATCTGTGGAAGTCAACGATGGAAAAGCTCTATAACATCAACCAAGACAAAAGCTGGAGCTGACTGTGGTACAGATCATCAACTACTAGTATGCAAACTCAAGCTAAAGTTGAAAAAGAGAAAACCACTCATGAATGCAGCAAAATATGACCTTGAGAATATACCACTGAAATTTAAAGACTGCCTGCAAAATCAATTTGCTGCTTTAGATACAAATGACAGAGCTCCAGAAGAGTTATGGAATGACATCAAGAAGGTTGTGTTGGAAGAAAGCGAGAAGTCTCTACAAAAGGTGAAAAAGCAAAAACAGCCAAAATGGATGATGGAAGAAACTCTGAAAATTGCCCAGAAACGCAGAGAAGCTAAAGCCAGAGGAGAAAGAAAGACAATCGCAGAACTCAACAGAGATTTCCAACGTGCAGCAAGACAGGACAAGGAAAAGTACTACAACGACGCATGCAAGGAAATAGAAGCAGAAACTATTAGAGGAAGAACAAGATTGGCTTTCCTAAAGCTATGAGAGTTAAAGAAAAAGTTCCAGCCTCGAATTGGAATGTTACAAGATGCTCAAGGTTCTATGTTGAATGATGCTGAGAAGATCAAGAAAAGGTGGAAGGAATATACAGAGTTTTTATATGATAAAGATCAAGTGGACCAACAGCCGTTTCAACTTGTACCTTATGATCGGGAACCATTGGTGATGAAAGAAGAAGTTGAAGCAGCATTGAAAGCCTTATCAAAGAACAAAGCACCAGGCATTGATGGCATTCCTATAGAAGTATTGCAGCAATCTGATGCAGCTGTTACCATACTTACAAGGCTCTGCCAAAAAATATGGAAGACAACATCATGACCAACTGACTGGAAAAGATCTGTGTTTATACCAATACTAAAGAAAGGTGATCCAACTGACTGTGGAAATTACCGCACAATCGCTCTGATCCCACATGCCAGCAAGATTCTACTGAAGATTATTCAAAAGAGACTACAACCATACCTGGAACAAGAACTACTTGAAGTGCAAGCAGGGTTTAGGAAAGGGCGAGGAATGAGAGACATCATTGCGGATGTGAGATGGATCCTTGAAAAGACTAAAAAATACCAAAAGGATATCTATTTGTGCTTTATCGACTATAGCAAGGCTTTTGACTGTGTAAACCATGAGAAACTCTGGGCCACATTAAGAAGCATGGGTATACCAGAACACCTGATCGTTCTCTTGCGCAATTTGTACATTGATCAAGAAGCAACAGTTCGAACGGAACAAGGAGAAACAGAATGGTTTAAAATAAGCGAAGGTGTAAGACAAGGCTGCATACTTTCCCCCTACCTGTTTAATTTATATGCAGAACAAATCATCAGAGAAGCAGGATTGTATGAAGACAACAGAGGTGTGAAGATTGGTGGAAGACTCATCAACAACCTTCGCTATGCTGATGATACTACATTATTGGCTGAAAGTGAAGATGATCTGAAACATTTGCTTCTCACAATCAAAGAACATAGTCTCAAAATGGGCCTCCACCTTAATGTAAAGAAGACAAAGATCATGACAACTGGCATAATCAACAGGTTCATCGTTGAAGGAGAAGAAATTGAAATTGTGAACAACTTTAACCTACTTGGATCAACTATCAATAAAGAAGCAACAAGCAGTTAAGAAATCAAACGACACATTGCTCTTGGCAGAATGGCTATGAAAGACCTAGATAAGATTCTCAAGAGCAGAGATGTCTCTCTCCATACAAAGATTCGACTTGTTCAAGCCATGGTATTTTCAATAACATCATATGGATGTGAAAGCTGGACAGTGAAAAAGACAGACAGGAAGAAAATTGATGCCTTTGAATTATGGTGCTGGCGGCGAATACTGTATATACCATGGACTGCCCGAAGATCAAACCAGTCGGTACTAGAGGAGATCAAACCTAAGCTTTCTTTAGAAGCTCAGATGACAAGACTTTGATTTTCATACTTTGGACACATCATGCGAAGAGAGAGATCATTAGAGAAAGACATCTTGCTTGGCAAGATAGAAGGTCAACGCAAAAGAGGAAGGCCAGCAATGAGATGGATCGATACAATAACAGCAGCTATGAGTACCAGTCTGTCAACAATGAGCCGCCTGACTGAAGACCGAACACAATTTAGGATAGCTATCCAGCGGGTCGCCATGAGTCGACTCCGACTCGACGGCACTTAACAACAACAACAACATTATTTATGTAAACAGGATAAAACTCATATCCTATACACAAAACTGTGTTAACCACACAGTCACTTAATTGTGAGATAATTAACAAGGGAAGGGCATGGGGAGATAGGAAGGTACAATGAAAAAGGCTGGGATTCTTAGATTGCCTCACAGCCTCAGTGAATTAATCTCTTAGCACACCACTCCCTGCCCTCTAACAAAAGAATGCTACTTATTCATGATTTCTCACTGTTGTGACAAAACAAGTTTGCATGAACCCAAACTCCCTACCACCGACTAGAATCTCCAAAAACCCATCCCACTGCACTGCCAATCCCTCATACCCCTCTACAGGCAGAAGGAGAAGTGCTTAGCTTCTGCTGTCTTGAACAACAAACCCACAATCATACTGACTGACCAAACCTAAGTTAAAGTGTGAAGAGGTTAGTCAGCATAATTGTGACAGCAATAAATAAACAACTTTTCTTATGCCTGGGATAAAGCGGTAGAGGAAGTGGGAGGCTTGGGAGTTGGAGACGGTAAGGGATCTGGGTGGTCTTGTTGCAGACAGCTCAGGTTTGGATTGTGAATGTCAGGGAGGTGGGTGAATGAGATGGAATGGGGAAGGTTGAATTTGGATTTAATTACTTGCCTTTACTAACCCCATCTCTCTACATACATCACATCAATTCCAAGATGATTTTAATCAGCCCCTCCAAGATCTGATAATAAAAAGCAGTGCATTCCATATCAGAATTCAGTCCATGTGGTTGCATAATCTTCAAATGATAAATCCAAAATTGTTCCCTCTGCAGCAACTCTTTATCCACTCACCGCCCTGTTCTGGGACTGTGACATGTTCCAAAACAGCAAAACACAATAAAAGCATGAGTATGCTTATTGCAATGACACACTAGAGGTGCTTCTAAGTTGCCTTTTATAGCTTACTTTTATATTCTGTAAGAGAAATGTTAAATATTCTTGGTGTTTTACCCACATTAATCGTAGGACACAGACAGCAATTTATACAAAACCATGGAGATAATAGTGCAATCCACCAGTAGAGTTTTAAAAAATAGAAGAGTCTGGAAGCAGCAGAGGATTACTCAGTATCATCTAAGAACAAATTTGGCATGGACTAAATGTCAATAAACCCAAAACAACTGAGATCCTCTAGGGCCAGCAGACATGTAGAACTGAACAAATGTGTCCCTAATATTCCAGACGTGTTTAAAAGAGAAAAATGGTAATTCATGAAAAACCTGATGAAATTGTAAAATATACCAGTATTCCCTGATGATATTTTGGACTTGAGACTATGTTTGAACAAGGCAACATACATACTAAGGGATCCTGCTGGGCACCACTTGATAGTTTTTGAAGTAAATCCTAATTATATAAACTTAGGGGTAGGTTTACTAAACCGTCTTAATGTTACCGGCGCTAGTTGCAGCGTTAATGTGAAGAATGCCATATAAGGTAGTGGGCGGTCTGGAGGTAATTTTGCAAGGAAATGGTATTGTGCGATAGTGGGCACCGTGGCACGTTAATGCGCGTTAACCCTAAGTTCATGCCAGCGCAGCACTAGAAACTATAAAGATGTAGCCCACTGGTTACTGCAATGACTGTGGAGGCAGAGAACATGGGTTCAATCCCACAGTGGTGTTATGTAAGAAGGCTGTCTGAGGCATTTCCTTTTTGTAATTTAAATCAGTGCTGTCTGAGGCATTTCCTTTTTTAATTTAAATCAGTGCTGACAGCAAAAACACCCTCACAGTGCCGTAACCTAAGGCGCCCAATAAGGCACTCCGTAGGGCACATTATAAAGTGCCCTATGCGCCAAGGCACCATATAATGTGCCCAATAGAGCGCTTTATAGGGCATGTTATAGGGTGCCGTATAGGGACCCATATAGGGTGCCCTATAGGGCGCCTTATGAGGCACCTTAGGCTACAGCACTGTGAGGGTGTTTCTGCTGGCAGCACTGATTTAAATTAAAAGGAAAAACCTCAGACAGCCTTATTAAATAACACCACTGTGGCATAAAACCCATGACCTCTGCCTTCACAGTCATTGAAGTAACCAGTGGGCTACATCTCTATAGCATCTAACCCAACGTTGGCTGGCTACAGAAAGACTGCAGGTCACCACACAAAATGTCTGCTGTGGTTACCAGTATAGGGTAAACCCACCCATACCCATGATGCACTGCACATGCAGATCAGCAGCCTACATCTGATCACAAGATGGGGTATGCGCCTCTATAGCACCCCGGCCTGGTAGGGGGAACTGACCGTGTGCGTTACTGGCTCAGAGTAGCTACAGACCGTGACATTGTGTGGTTCCTGTGCTCACCCTGAGGGTGAAGTGGGGCACCCAGCACCAGGTGCGCAGCACATGGCATGGCTGAGATAGGCTATACTACAGGTCCCCATCAGTACCAGTGTATGATAGGTAGTCCTTGCAGCACACCTAGGATACACCTGTGTCCATCTGTATTTCCCAGTCACATTTAGCCTTTGTGGACTATGATGCATCCAGAATAGTGCATATCCTGTGTGGTTGCCATAGTCACATGTTATAAGTGAAGGGTGGTGTTTGGACTCAAAAGTGGATTATGTAGCACCACCCAACCTGCCCTCTGTGGGTCAGGGTGGGGGACAGGATCTCCCACCAACAGATCCACAGTCTACATCTCTGCAATGGTGGCAGTAGAGGAGACCATCAACCCCAGTCCTGATAGGGAATAGGCACCCTACAGGGCAGTCAATGCAGATCTGTACGCATCACATAGGGCACAGGCAGACAGCCTGGAAAAGCTCAGCTGCCCCCTACCACCATCTGACATTCACCAGCAGAGGGTACAGAGTCTTCACCCGCTGCACAGTGTTCCAGCCATACACATGCTAACTGCAGACAGTCTTCTAGCTAGTACATGTTCCTAAAAGAACTGTGTGCACCCAAAAATGGAATGTGAGCACACACACCAAACAAACATTTCAGTGACTGGGTCCCAGAAAAGGGAACTCATAGATATCATTGAGAAACGTACTGTATAGCACTATGGGGGAACCTAACCATGCCATGGTCACTGCTCAGTCAGGGTGAAAGTGACTTCCCAGCATGACATGCTGTGGCCACCCTGTCCGTGCAGGTGGTGGTCGGGCATGACAATGTCCCAGCCATTGCCCTATGCCCTGTGCAGATGCATCCTGACCAGGCCGCCCTGTCCGGGCCATACCAACAGTACCTTGCTCCTCATTATGCACATTGGCAGGCTAACACTGGAAACAGTGCAAGCGGTGTGGGCTCAATAAGGTGTAGGCAGCCACAAAACACTGCATAGACATACACACCCCCCCACACCTATGCCAGCAATGTGCAAATATAGAGATTTTTGACAGCCCTGGCCGCCACACCAGTCCTGATCACAGTGCGGGCATTGCTATGGTACGAAATACTGTTGGGGTCACTCACCAGGGTGGTAAACACTGTCAGAAACAAAAACTGAAACACACTCCACAGATATCAGAAAGGTTGCTATGCTGAATCTCTGTCAGCAAATTGTGTTTAACTTAGGATTTGTTATCTGACATTAATCATAGCAACCTTTTGATATATGTGTAACGTGTTCCCAAGTTTAGGACGGCATTGCTAAGGTATTCAGATGCTAGTATTGGGAGATGCTGCTCTGCGCAGGGCCCAACAGCCTGACTCTCCATGAGGCTTTGGATAGTGGAGCCTGTGGGGGTGTGTGTTTGTGCCCCTGTTGTCCGCTGCTCTAGGGCAGAGGTTCCCAACTCCGGTCCTGGTGGGCCAAACACGGTTCAGGTGTTCATGCTGTCCCTAATGAATATGCATGAGATACATTTGCATACAATGGGGGTGGTGCATACAAATGCAGCACAGTCATATTCACTATGGACGGCATGAAACCTGAATGGTGCTTGGCCCTCCAGGACTGCAGTTGGGAAACTCTGCTCTAGGGATTGCACATGTTTATGTGGTCTGTGCTCTTTAGGGTAAAATATAGGCGTTTATGGCATGTTTATTTTATCTGCAATAAAGGTTCCATCCTTATTATCACGGTTTAGTACTGGGTAAAACATAGGGGCATGGTTTGCAGGAGCCACAGTTGGGATGTGAACCTGTGACCTTCTGCCCCTGAACACACTGGCTGTGTGTACTGCACCACAGGGGAAGATCATTCCCTGGGGAAACCATGACTGTTCGTCAGACAGACCTTGTCTTTGCAGTGCACGGCACCCACCTAAACAGGGCTTGGCCGTGGTCTGCTATGGGCAGATGCCACTGCCCCCTCCGCCACCATGCTGCCATGCCCTTGTGCCGGTGGTGCTGGTGGTGCGCAGTCCCAGGCCATCCAGTGTGCCGGTAGGCGGCTGCCTATGGTGCATGATATGGGATAGGGGTGCTTGCATAGACATCCATGCTTCCCCCTGGCACTGCCTGCCGTGATATGGGGAGCCTTACTCTACCCTCTGGGGAGCCTTACTCCACCCTCTGTGCGCCTTAACACCAGCGGAGACGTTATTGCACGATACGTGACATTCTCGCACGGTAATGTGCCATTATCACGCGATAACATCACTTATCGCGCGATAATATCGCCGCTGCGACGTTAGCACTGTTTAGTAAACATACCCCTTAGTCTGATTATGTCTAACACAATGTGCCAGAAAAATCTTGCAGCCATCAATTGAGTCTGAAGGTCAAATTCTTTGTCTGAAGAACACAGGTAGGTGGCACAACACCAAAATATCGGCTAACTGTAAGCTGTTTCTTCAATGGACTGGCTGGGCATTATGATAGTGAAGCAGAGTGTTACGGTCAATGGGCTTCTGAAAAAATAAAAAATTAAAATTGAAGACCCTATAAGTAATTTTTATATACAAAACTGAAACGCTAGATAAATGAGCTATAAAAGAGTTGTATGACCATACCCGAACATTGTTTATATACCTCCACCAAAATAAAATATGAGAATCAAAGAGTGAATGGCCCATCCACGAGTACTCAGACTGACCTCTAGGCAAATTAGATGATTGCCTAGGATGGCATTTTCTGGGGGTGGCAAAGAGCAAGGCATTAAATGCTAAACAATAGATTCTGATAGCCGAGGCGGGGGGCATAAGGCTTACGGTTTGCTTAGGGCACCAACACTTTGAACCAACTCTGGGGCCAGTCCTGCACTGAGGACAAAATCCTATTCTAGTCTGCCATAGAGCTGGGACCAGGTTGAAGATTCACCTTTCAGTAGGACAATGATTCTAAGCACAAAACAAAAGCAACAGTGGAGTGATTTCAGCAAGAAATATCATGGAATGGCTCAGTAAAAGTGCAGACCTAAATCTAATAGAAAATCTGTGGAAAGACTTAGGGATATGTTTACTAAACGGCGGTAATGTCGCAGCTGCAATGTTATCGTGCGATAAGTGATGTTATCGCGTGATAGTGGTGCATTACCATGTGCCAACTTCACGTATCGCGCGATAACGTCTCCAGTGGCGGTAAGGTGTGCAGAGGGTGGAGTAAGGCTCCCCAGAGGGTGGAATACGGATCCCCAGGGGTGGATATAAGGGGTCAATGGGCAGAGAGTGGACAGGGAGAGGCTCCAAGCTCACTAACGCCGTGAAATGAAGGTATGAAAAGTAGCGCCAGTGAAAACCTCGTGCTAGAGGCACATTTGCAGGGGAGAGAGACCATTTTAGTCAGCAATGTGCAGCAAAGGCAGGGAAACCAAGAAAAGTGATAGTAGTGATACATGTGCAGCAACATCATAGTGCCCAAGTACTGCAAATGGGGTACAGAGGGCTGCAGGTGGGACATGCAGTGGGGCAGCTGGGGAATAGGGTGGACTAGGCAGATGCCTAGGTGACAGAAAGGAATGTAGAAGCGGAAAAACAGCAAGACAGCAACTGACCAAGGGCAAACATGGCCACGAGTGTGTGTCCCACAGTGTCCCAAGGGACAGTACCCAGCAAGTACCCCAAAGGGCGCATAATATTGGCAGGCGGTGCTGGGGGGAAGCATGGATGTCTATGCAGGCACCCCTACCCCATATCATACACCATAGGCTGCACACTGGATGGCCTGGGACTGCGTACCACCAGCACCACCGGCACAAGGGCATGGTGGCGGAGGGGTGCTGGTGGTGGAGGGGGCAGTGGCATCTGCCCACAGCAGACCACGGCCAAGCCCTGTTTAGGTGAGTGCCATGCACTGCAACAGACAAGGTCTGTCTGACAAACAGTCATGGGAATGATCTGCCTCTGTGGCAACAGTTTGGTGCAGTACACACAGCCAGTGTGGTCAGGAGCCGAAGGTCACAGATTCACATCCCAGCGGTGGCTCCTGCAAACCATGTCCAGGACCGGAGTTTGGAAACTCAGCCTTAGAGCAGCAGTCAACAGGGCACAAACACCCACACCCACAGGCTCCACTATCCAAAGCCTCATGGAGAGTCAGGCTGTTGGGCCCTGCGCGGAGCAGCATCTCCCAATACCAGCACCTGCATACCTTAGCAATGCCGCCCTAAACTTGGGAACACGTTACACATATATCAAAAGGTTGCTATGATTAATAGCAGATAACAAATCCAAAATGGCCTGGACAGGGTGACCTGGGCAGGATGCATCTGCACAGGGCATAGGGCAATGGCTGGGACATTGTAGTGCCCGACCACCACCTGCACGGAAATCTATTTGCATTTGCATTGGTGTGATATACAGACCTCCTCACAAGAGGAAGAGGTGGATAGAGAGTTAATTGAAGACAAACGCAGCATTGCTAGGAAAGGGGAAGTGCTACTGATAGGAGATTTCAATATGCCAGATGTTGTTTGGCACATTCCTGCTGCAGTATCATCTAGAAGTAAGGAGATCCTGGATTCTCTACAGGGAGAACTATTCAGGCAATTGGTAACAGACCCCACACGTGAAGGGGCCATACTGGACTTGGTGCTTACCAATGGTGAAAGTGTTTCTGATAGTGGGAGATCATTTTGCATCCAGTGATCACCAGATGGTGTGGTTCAGTATTAGGACTAGGGCTGTTAGAATCCATTCCAAGGTGAGGATCTTAGACTTTAGGAAGACTAACTTTGCGAAGATGGGCCAATACCTCAGGGAGTCGTTAGTGGGATGGGAACAGCTGGGGGATGTAGAAAAACAGTGGGCAAAACTGAAAGGGGGTATTTTAAGGGCAACCAACCTTTTTGTTAAAATGGTAAATAAAGGCAAAAGGAAAAGGAGACCGCTATGGTTTTCTAAGGAAGTAGCTGAAAAAGTGAAGAAAACGAGGGAGGCCTTCATGAAATACAACAGATCACAGAGAGAGGAAGACGGGCATCTGTATTTGGAAAAACTTAGAGAAGCTAGCAAAGTAGTCAAGAAGGCAAAGATTCAAAAGGAGGAGGAAATAGCCAATGCAATAAAATGGGGGGATAAGACATTTTCCAGATATATTAGTGAGAAGAGGAAGGGCAAAAGTGGTATTGTCAGACTCAAGGGTGCAGGGGGGGGGGGGGTAATATGTAGAAGCTGATAAGGATAAAGCGGACTTGCTTAACAAATATTTTTGTTCTGTGTTCACAGATGAAGAACCAAGAGCAGGACCTCAGAAAACACCCACAAATAGGAACAGAAGCGAGGGACATCTTGAACAATTTTCAGAAGACTGTGTTCGTGAGAAACTAGCTCAATTTAAAGTAGACAAAGCGATGGGACCGGATGGGATACACCCTAGAATACTGAGGGATCTTGGGGACGTTCTAGCAACTCCACTGACTGACCTTTTCAATGCCTCGTTGGAGTCGGGAGTGGTGCCACAGGACTGGAGAGAGGCTCATGTGGTGCCTTTACACAAAAGCGGAAGTAAGGATGTGGTTGAAAACTACAGGCCGGTTAGTTTAACTTTGGTGGTGAGTAAATGATTGGAAACGCTGCTGAAAGAGAAAATAGTGAGGTTTCTGGAGTCCAGTGGATTACAGGATCCGAGGCAGCATGGATTCACCAGAGGCAGGTCTTGTCAGACAAATCTGATTGATTTCTATGACTGGGTGACCAGGGAGTTGGACCGAGGGAGAGCTCTAGATGTGGTGTATTTAGATTTCAGTAAAGCCTTTGACACTGTTCCTCACAGGCGACTTATAAACAAACTGAGCACCCTAGGGATGGACCCTAAAGTTACTGCTTGGGTTAGAAATTGGTTGGGTGGGAGGCGGCAAAGAGTACAAGTAAATGTAGCTCACTCTGAGGAGAAGGATGTTACCAGTGGTGTGCCCCAGGGATCTGTCCTTCATCCGATTCTTTTTAACATCTTTGTTAGTGATATAGCAGAAGGGCTGTCGGGTAAGGTTTGCCTCTTTGCAGATGATACCAAAATCTGCAATAGAGTAGACACCCAGGAAGGTGTAGATAACATGAGGAAGGATCTAGCTAAGCTTGAAGAATGGTCTAGAATTTGGCAGCTGGGATTTAATGTTAAAAAATGTAAGGTCATGCATTTGGGCTGCAGCAATCCAAGGGAGCAATACAGTATAGGAGGTGAAGTACTTTTGTCCACTAAAGAAGAGCGGGACCTAGGCGTGGTTGTGTCTGATGATCTTAAAGTAGCTAAACAGGTAGAAAAGGCGACGGCAAAAGCTAGAAGGATGCTTGGGTGCATATGGAGAGGAATGGCTAGCAGAAAAAAGGAGGTGATAATGCCTCTGTATAAGTCTTTGGTGCGACCTCATTTGGAGTATAGTGTGCAATTCTGGAGACCGCACCTTCAAAAGGATGTGAACAGGATGGAGTCGGTGCAGAGGGTGGCTACTAAAATGATTAGTGGACTTCATTATAAAGCATATGAGGACAGACGTAAGGATCTTCATATGTACACCTTAGAGGAAAGGCGGGATAGAGGTGATATGATTGAGATGTTTAAATACCTCCGTGGCATAAATGTTCAGGGAGAGAGCCTCTTTCAATTGAAAGCAAGTTCTGCTACGAGGGGACATGGGATGAGGGTGAAGGGAGATAGATTCAGTAGTGATATGTGGAAATATTTCTTTACGGAAAGAGTAGTGGATCCATGGAATAGTCTCCCAGTGGAGGTGGTAGAGATGAAGACAGTAACTGAATTCAAAAAAGCATGGGACCAACACAGAGGATCTCTAAAGGTAAAAAGTGGACTGTTGTAGTTGTTGATATTGAAGGACAGACTAGATAGGCCATGTGGTCTTTTTCTGTCATCATGTTTCTATGTTTCAATGAGGTTTATAAGACGTCTCCTGTCCTAACATGGGAAGGGAGTGCTGCTACTGGACCTGTGGCTGGGGACAGAGGACAGGATGAAAGGCCAGTGGCATCCTTCCCACTCTTTACTGCCTCTTTTATCTGCTTGGTGCTCTTGCCTTGGTGCTGCCAGGATCATTTTCTACCTCCTCACTAGTTGGCTTGCTAACGACCTCTTCAGTCAGTGTTGATGATCCATATGTAAATCCCACCCATGTGGATCCATCAGATTCTGTATCTTTTAAGACCATCTCCACACACTTTTCAGCAGGGAATACAGTGCACCTGCTGTGAAGCTGATTTAGCTTCCCTCGCTGCTTCTTTCGTGTCCACCTATCCAGCACCGTGTCAGTCTCCCTTTGCCTCTCTGTGGATATGACATCAGACATGGACACATGCACTGGAAACTGCAGCTCTTTCTATTTTACTTATAAAGACGTCTCTCTTTAGCTTGGGCACCAGACTAGAGGAGTCCATAACCATATCCTGAGAATGCCCCATTTCTCTGCACTCATGCCAGTCCTGCTCTTGCCTTCCCTCCCTTTTTTTCTATGACCATTTAATTTTCCAGGGATTTACTTTGCAAGCATTATGGCATGCCTTGACTCAGCCCTACATTGCCTCCTAAGGTTGTGCGTCTCTGCTGACAAGGAATGGGGGAGAGGGGATGCAGTAGCTACTGCCCATTACTACTACTATTATTTGTAGGCATATGCAGTGCCGTACACACCCACCAGCTATGCTGCACTTGCAGTTATAATAAGTCTCCAGAGAACTGGTGGAATCCCAGGGACTGCTTCTCTACTGCAACTTTTTTTTACTTTTAAATTTTTATCTTTGAGCTTCAAAGTAAAAAATTGCAGTAGAGAAGCAGTCCCTGGGAATCCACCAGTTCCCTGGAGACTTATTATAACTGCAAGTGCAGCATAGCTGGTGGGTTGCGTATAGCGTTTCATAAGCCTATTAGCGCTATATAAATGATAAACAATAGTAGTAGTAGTAGTGGGCAGTAGGTTAGTGCATCCCCTCTCCTCCATTCCTTTCAAGATTGTCAGCAGAGGCGTTCAACCTTAGGAGGCAATGCGGGGCTTAGTCAAGGCATACCATAATGCTTTATAAACAGCAAACTTTGCACTGTTCTATGAACAATGGTATGGAATAGATATGGTACAGTAAGGTGTCCTGTGCCCTGCCAACCTCATAGATGCTGTCACAGACAATACACAAAAACAGATTACTGGAAGAAATGGTTTGCACTGTATCTTCTGCTTCTGCAGTGGAATACATTTTGATATGATAACTTCTGCCACTCAGCATTGTCTCAAAGTGGCAAGGCACTGTTCTTTGAAGTCCCTAGTATGGAGACTCTGCCTAGCAAAAGGAAGGCAAAAATGTCTTCCGTGAAAGAAAAACAAACTTGAACCTCTTCTTTCTGTGCTTTGATAAAGCAAGGAAAAGAGACTGTAGGCACTAGTCAAGCTTGAAGTTATTCATGTTTTCTCAGCTTTAAAGTCCTCTTTTGCCCCAGCTACAGCCCTATGGTAGTAGTGCAAGTGCCACTAGCAAAGCTGATTTGTTTTCTTTATTTTTTTCTTTGCAATCCTATCCTTGCCACAGCCAAACTCCTATTTCTCCCTTAGAATCCTAAAACCCACACTAGCATTCCTTCCTAACCAGTGTCACAGCCAGAACTGAATTTTCAGGGGAGCCAAAGATTAACCTGGGAGGGGACTAGGCAACATGTGTGATCCATGCTAGTTATGCTCTTTTCAACAAATAATGCCTTCAAGTGCACCTGGCAATGGATTTCTATTTAGTCTGTAAGAGATATCATGTATCATTAATAACACTTTATTTTAAACCCATTTATTTCAAGTCCTTTTCAATACTAAACCCTAGACATACTTAAGGAAACAGTTCAATTATACTAAAGAATGTCCCAAGATGAAGTTTCTCATACTTTAATTAAAATTTGAGCAAACAAAAGTGTACTGTAAAGAAAACATCTCATGAAATATCAAAATACCATGCAAAGTTTTCTAAAACCGCACCTGCTGTTACAAAATAATTGCTATTATTTAGCACATACTAGTCATCTTTGCTTTATTACAAATACATTCCACTCTTTGGTATACAAAGTTTATTTATAATTTATTGTGCATGTCCAAGAAAGTTTTAAGAAGACATAAATGGAGTACGATAATTTGAAACCTTAGATGTCTTCAGGTTACTTTGCTTCTTTATAGCTTTAGTTTTCCTCATAATTGTTCTCTTTTTTTGTGCCTTCAAGTCAGTCCTGACTCCTGGTGACCCAGAGGCTCTTGGGATTTCTTAGCAGTGTCACTGGAAGTAGATTGCTAGGCCTTTCATCTGAGGCAGTGGAGGGTTAAGTGATGTGCCCAAGGCCATAAGGAGTGCTAGTGGGAATTGAACCCTGGTTGCTTAGCTACCAAGCTGGTATGCTAACCACTAGGCTACTCCTCCACTCCATCCTAAAACACCATCTATAGGGAAAACACAACAGGATGGATTTCTACAGAATACTTCATCATAATCACACATGCAAAACAGGCAGATAAACAGACTTCCACCAAATCCTGAATATAGAACCATTTTTTAAAGTTTACAATCTATATCAGTTTGGCTGTGGCAAGGATAGGATTGCAAAGAAAAAAATAAAGAAAACAAATCAGCTTTGCTAGTGGCACTTGCACTACTACCATAGGGCTGTAGCTGGGGCAAAAGAGGACTTTAAAGCTGAGAAAACATGAATAACTTCAAGCTTGACTAGTGACTACAGTCTCTTTTCCTTGCTTTATCAAAGCACAGAAAGAAGAGGTTCAAGTTTGTTTTTCTTTCACGGAAGACATTTTTGCCTTCCTTTTGCTAGGCAGAGTCTCCATACTAGGGACTTCAAAGAACAGTGCCTTGCCACTTTGAGACAATGCTGAGTGGCAGAAGTTATCATATCAAAATGTATTCCACTGCAGAAGCAGAAGATACAGTGCAAACCATTTCTTCCAGTAATCTGTTTTTGTGTATTGTCTGTGACAGCATCTATGAGGTTGGCAGGGCACAGGACACCTTACTGTACCATATCTATTCCATACCATTGTTCATAGAACAGTGCAAAGTTTGCTGTTTATAAAGCATTATGGTATGCCTTGACTAAGCCCCGCATTGCCTCCTAAGGTTGAACGCCTCTGCTGACAATCTTGAAAGGAATGGAGGAGAGGGGATGCACTAACCTACTGCCCACTACTACTACTACTATTGTTTATCATTTATATAGCGCTAATAGGCTTATGAAACGCTATACGCAACCCACCAGCTATGCTGCACTTGCAGTTATAATAAGTCTCCAGGGAACTGGTGGATTCCCAGGGACTGCTTCTCTACTGCAATTTTTTACTTTGAAGCTCAAAGATAAAAATTTAAAAGTAAAAAAAAGTTGCAGTAGAGAAGCAGTCCCTGGGATTCCACCAGTTCTCTGGAGACTTATTATAACTGCAAGTGCAGCATAGCTGGTGGGTGTGTACGGCACTGCATATGCCTACAAATAATAGTAGTAGTAATGGGCAGTAGCTACTGCATCCCCTCTCCCCCATTCCTTGTCAGCAGAGACGCACAACCAATCTATATCAGTTCAGAAAGGTTTACAATCTATATCAGTTCAGAAAGGCTCTCAAAACATACCTTTTCTGCCAATATTTCCCAGACAGCAACTGAACTAGATATCCCCTCCAAGAAATGACCCAATCTAGAAATGCCCTCACACTGCAGTGTAAATAGTTTATGTATATAGTTAACCCAGTTATCCAAGTTTGTACTCCTGTTCAATGTAAATCCTGACAGTTTGTCGTTATGGTCATTTTGTTATGATGTAAACCGCGCTGATTCTAAATAGCGCGGTATATAAGAAACTGTAATAAATAAATAAATAAATAATACATGTTTTGTAATTATTTGTATTATTGATTCCTCTTGAGGATGGTGGGCAGGTCTATAAATAATAAGTAAATGCACATTTTTAACAAAAACACACAGACGAAAGCTTGAGAAGCCAGACTTTCAGGAGAAAGAGAACCAAATCAGCAATGCACTTCTCACAAAATACAAAGATAAAAGGCCCGATTCTGAGTTGCGAATTGTGGGGCTGCCCATCCCGGAGGGACGTATAGCCCTGCAAGCCATCCTTACCCTATTCCCCCTCCTGCTCTCCCCGCACAGCTAGAGCTTCAGGATGGGGAGAGATGGTGGAGGGCGGGAGGGGGCAGGTTGGGGCGGAGTGGCAGGAAGTACAAGGCTGATTCAGGTCAAGGCCCTGTGCATCCTGCGAGGTCAGAGGGGACGTGCTGATTATTCCACCTCAAAGGTGGAATAATCAGCAACCTCGGGGTGATCGGGCCGAGGGATCTCCCCCTCCCACCCCCCCACACCCCGGAGCTGGGGTCGGGTGTAGGGGTTCCCCGCCACCCGATCCAGGCCCCTGTTAGTCAGCTGTGGGTCGGGCGGTGGGGAAGAGGGGGTTCTTAGCCATGGGAGCCAGGGATGCCTGCAGAAAGGACGTCACTATAGGCAGGCAGGGGCAAATTCTGTGTGCAGCAGGAACCTTTTGTTCCCACAGTACAGAATTGGGTCCTAATGGACCCGTCTTGCTCTGGCCATCTGGATGGCCCAGACATGCCCCTTTATGAATCGGGCTCAAAATAAATGCATATTCTCAAAACTTTTATTGCAATCACACAATAAACCATGGGCCCAATGTTCAGCAGTAGCGGCTAGCACAATTACAGTGCCCAGCCGTCACCACTGAACAGTTAACCTGGATATTCAGTGTCAGGAGCATATCTGACCACTGGTATTGAATATCTGGACTTTCTGCTGAAACCAGAAGCTAACCGGGAAGTGGTGACATTCAGCCACTGCTTGATTAACTTTGATCAAAGTGAATTATAAATGCTTCGAAACTGGGTCAAGCAACCACAAAAGTCCAAAGAAAACCCAGTATACAGTAAACCACAAGTAAACTTTTTTTGTTGGAATGGCCAGCACAGTATACAGGATTGGACCTGCTACCACAGTGGCCCGTCCTTTTTAATCAATTATAATACAAATTTAAAACAGCTCTCATTGAAAAATGGCTGTACTTAGCTGTGCAGAAAAATTTTTTTCAGGCTGGACAAACGTTGTTAGCAACGATAAATCGATGTTTGCCTCAGCAGGTCAGTAAGGTAACGACGTGTCACGTTTCGGGGGTATACACATCAACCCCCTGCTTCAGGTCAAACCTCTGAATCAGGTAAAGAACATCAGCCTGGCGTACACAGCCTAAATGGTGGTTTTTATAGATACCTGGCTGCCGGTAAAAATCACAAAATAGGACACACCTGCCCAATGTGAAATGCCAAAAAAGGGGAACCAATCCAGTCAAAGAGGTGAAACCACCAATCAGATTCCACCTCCCGATGAGAAAGGTTAATAGGCAGTTGAGAGAACCTATCCAGAGGGAAAACCCCCCTTCTCTTAATCCAGCTGAAAATCAACGAATGGTATACCAATCGATCTGCTGGTTTAGTCCGTGTGGAGCAACTGAATTTAATCTAAATATCCATCTTTGTTCCAAGTTCTGCAAACGTTGGATCCGATCCCCACCACAGGGATCTAAAGGGACATAATCGAGAACTCGCCAGCGGAGATCCGCGAATGCATGAGAATGCTCGAGGCAATGGCTGACTAAAGGAGCTGTCAGTGTTTGAGTATGTATCCGAGAGGCATGTTCTGTCAACCTTTGCTTGAAAGGTCGTGAAGTCCTTCCAATATAGGGTAGCTGGCACGGGCATACAATCAAATATACCACATGATTGGTGGTGCAGTCAGTGTGCCATCGTGTGTAATAAGATCTATCAGTACGAGTGTCTAACCAAAGAGTACCCGTTAAAGTACCCGAACAAAAAGAGCAGGATTGACAGGAAACATGACCAACCGATTCATCACCCTTAGAAAGTTGGTCTAAGGGGGATCTGGTCTTAACCAAAAAATTACGTAAGTTTGGTCCACGGGAGTATGCAATTTGGAGAGGCTTCCGAAAACATGAGTGAATCGCTAAAATAGGCCAAAATTGATGTAACAAACGAACCACCGCAGTTGTACCATGCATGTAGGGAAGAACCCCCGTTGTCTTCTCCTCGGCGGCAGTATGCGTCCTGGATGTCAAAAGCCATTCTCGATGTGTGTTACGTGCCCTTCTGCAGGCTAAGGAAACCACTTTAGGTGGATATCCCCTAGATAAAAGGCGAGCAGTTAATTCACGTGCATGATGTTTAAACTGCGAGAGTTCTGTACAGTTTCTACGAAGCCTCAGGAATTGGCCGTATGGTAAGCCCCGTTTCAAAGCCGGGGGATGATAGCTATCAAAACGAAGCAACGTGTTACGTTGAACAGGCTTCCTATACAAAGAGGTTAGATAACCAGTCGGAGAGCACTCAATGGTGATGTCTAAAAATTGAATCCTTTGGGTCTCAACCTGAGAAGTAAATTGTATGTTGGGCTTGAAAGAATTAAGGGAGACTAAAAAGGTGTCCAGATTCTGCCGATTGCCAGTCCATATAAAAAAGACATCATCCAGAAAACGCTTCCAACACAATACATAGGTAAATAATGGATGGGAATAGATGTATAAATCCTCAAACCAAGCCATATAAATCGTTGCTATGGAAGGGGCCACCGTTGCTCCCATGGCTATTCCAAAGGTTTGTAAATAAAACTGCCCTTGATAGAGAAAAAAAATTTTGTTCAATACCAGAGCCAATAAATCCAAAAAGAACTGCTTAGGAATGCAATTTGGTAATGGAATTGGTGAATGTAGAAGGCCAGATAAAACCTCACTCTGATCAATGTTCGTATAGAGAGCTTGGACATCTAGCGTACCTAGAAATGTACAGAGAGAAGTGTCAGAGTGGGCTGCCAGTTGATTCAAAAAATCCCCCGTGTCTCTAATGTATGATGACACAGTTGTCGCAAGGGGTTTCAAAAAAAAAAAAATATATAGGGTCTAATGGGACCCCGATTTTCTACCTTGTACCCAAAATCCACAAATCACTAGTGAATCCCCCAGGGCGTCCTATCGTCTCATGCAGAGACTCTATATTAGAACCTCTATCCCAGTTTTGCGACCTTTTTTTGAAACCCCTTGCGACAACTGTGTCATCATACATTAGAGACACGGGGGATTTTTTGAATCAACTGGCAGCCCACTCTGACACTTCTCTCTGTACATTTCTAGTTACGCTAGATGTCCAAGCTCTCTATACGAACATTGATCAGAGTGAGGTTTTATCTGGCCTTCTACATTCACCAATTCCATTACCAAATCGCATTCCTAAGCAGTTCTTTTTGGATTTATTGGCTCTGGTATTGAACAAAAATTTTTTTCTCTATCAAGGGCAGTTTTATTTACAAACCTTTGGAATAGCCATGGGAGCAACGGTGGCCCCTTCCATAGCAACGATTTATATGGCTTGGTTTGAGGATTTATACATCTATTCCCATCCATTATTTACCTATGTATTGTGTTGGAAGCGTTTTCTGGATGATGTCTTTTTTATATGGACTGGCAATCGGCAGAATCTGGACACCTTTTTAGTCTCCCTTAATTCTTTCAAGCCCAACATACAATTTACTTCTCAGGTTGAGACCCAAAGGATTCAATTTTTAGACATCACCATTGAGTGCTCTCCGACTGGTTATCTGACCTCTTTGTATAGGAAGCCTGTTCAACGTAACACGTTGCTTCGTTTTGATAGCTATCATCCCCCGGCTTTGAAACGGGGCTTACCATACGGCCAATTCCTGAGGCTTCGTAGAAACTGTACAGAACTCTCGCAGTTTAAACATCATGCACGTGAATTAACTGCTCGCCTTTTATCTAGGGGATATCCACCTAAAGTGGTTTCCTTAGCCTGCAAGAAGGGCACGTAACACACATCGAGAATGGCTTTTGACATCCAGGACGCATACTGCCGCCGAGGAGAAGACAACGGGGGTTCTTCCCTACATGCATGGTACAACTGCGGTGGTTCGTTTGTTACATCAATTTTGGCCTATTTTAGCGATTCACTCATGTTTTCGGAAGCCTCTCCAAATTGCATACTCCCGTGGACCAAACTTACGTAATTTTTTGGTTAAGACCAGATCCCCCTTAGACCAACTTTCTAAGGGTGATGAATCGGTTGGTCATGTTTCCTGTCAATCCTGCTCTTTTTGTTCGGGTACTTTAACGGGTACTCTTTGGTTAGACACTCGTACTGATAGATCTTATTACACACGATGGCACACTGACTGCACCACCAATCATGTGGTATATTTGATTGTATGCCCGTGCCAGCTACCCTATATTGGAAGGACTTCACGACCTTTCAAGCAAAGGTTGACAGAACATGCCTCTCGGATACATACTCAAACACTGACAGCTCCTTTAGTCAGCCATTGCCTCGAGCATTCTCATGCATTCGCGGATCTCCGCTGGCGAGTTCTCGATTATGTCCCTTTAGATCCCTGTGGTGGGGATCGGATCCAACGTTTGCAGAACTTGGAACAAAGATGGATATTTAGATTAAATTCAGTTGCTCCACACGGACTAAACCAGCAGATCGATTGGTATACCATTCGTTGATTTTCAGCTGGATTAAGAGAAGGGGGGTTTTCCCTCTGGATAGGTTCTCTCAACTGCCTATTAACCTTTCTCATCGGGAGGTGGAATCTGATTGGTGGTTTCACCTCTTTGACTGGATTGGTTCCCCTTTTTTGGCATTTCACATTGGGCAGGTGTGTCCTATTTTGTGATTTTTACCGGCAGCCAGGTATCTATAAAAACCACCATTTAGGCTGTGTACGCCAGGCTGATGTTCTTTACCTGATTCAGAGGTTTGACCTGAAGCAGGGGGTTGATGTGTATACCCCCGAAACGTGACACGTCGTTACCTTACTGACCTGCTGAGGCAAACATCGATTTATCATTGCTAACAACGTTCGTCCAGCCTAAAAACATTTTTTCTGCACAGCTAAGTACAGCCATTTTTCAATGAGAGCTGTTTTAAATTTGTATTATAATTGATTAAAAAGGACGGGCCACTGTGGTAGCAGGTCCAATCCTGTATACTGTGCTGGCCATTCCAACAAAAAAAGTTTACTTGTGGTTTACTGTATACTGGGTTTTCTTTGGACTTTTGTGGTTGCTTGACCTAGTTTCGAAGCATTTATAATTCACTTTGGTGCCTTGATTGCCTTCGGAGTGACCATGGCTGCGGCCACTTTTGCCTATACGGAGGAACGTCTTTCACAGTTGAAGAAATATAAATCTCTCTTTGATGGTGATATGGTGATAGGTACGGCAGGGGATTTACCCCCAACCATTCTTGAGCTTAAGGATTTACATAAAAAGAGTATTCGTTTTGAACTACATGGGAGGCTATGGCACAGTATTTAAAATCTTCCGTTACACCAAGGGGGTTGCGGGTTTTGAAACCTCCCAAACAATTTACGGGAGATGAAGGTTTTTTATCAAGATGGAATGCGATATTGAACAAATGCAGTTTCGATTTGGTAGCGCTACTTTTGGAGCGATCCCTTCAGGAAAGTGAGACTCTCACCTCTCAAACGGTGGTTTTGAAGGCAAAACTTTTGGAGACATTACCCTCTTTGAGCTTTGACACACAATGGGCTGAAATAGATAAACAACTTACCTCCTTTCGTGACCATGTTCGGGGGCTTAAGATAGCAAAATTTAAAAGAGACAAATTAGACTATGACAATAATTGCGTCTACAATTGGCCCTCGCGCAAACAATTTCGTAAGAAGGTCTCTTTTGCCCCTAGTTCTGAGGATTGCTCCGATACTGATTCCAGCGAGTCCGGTCAATTAGCCCACAGTAAAAAAGTACAACTGCCGACTGAGTTTCCTAGAGGTAACTCATATCGGGCACGTCGTTCTAGGGGCACCTACCAGACGGATTTTTGGGAAGGCCCGGACACTCGCTCCCGAACGCGGAGTCGTCAGTTATGAATATTTCTGGAATGTCTCTGACACCTCAACAATCTCAGGTGTTAGAAATGGGCCTATCTTTTGTCCCTTCCTCATGGTATGATGGGTTTGAGATGCGAGTGGCATTGCACAAATTTTTTCGCAAGCTACGAGTCATGCAATATATGGCTGACCAAGGGGTTCCGGAGGAGGTTTCTCTGGTAAAAAATCCCTCTTATTGGCTGCCATCGGGTCAAACTGATGCGGCTATTTCCACGTTTCAACAACTTACCTTGCAAGGTTTAACACAATTGGAGCAATTGAAAATACGGGGATATAGTAATTTCACTAAGGATCATCGCAAAGCAGTACAAGAGTTATCCCAATCGGGTCTAGTCATTAGACAGGCGGACAAAGGTGGTGCCACGGTGCTACTTTCGAGGGATCAGTATGATCAAGAGATACGAGTTCATTTGGACAACCGGGTTCATTATACTCCTATAGAAGATCCTACGATTCATCTTAAGGATCAAATTTTTCAGCTGATCTCACAAGCGTTTCTCAGCAATTGGTTGACCCGGAAGGAGGCTGACTTTTTGATCAAACGATCCCCTCGGACCCCGATTTTCTACCTTGTACCCAAAATCCACAAATCACTAGTGAATCCCCCAGGGCGTCCTATCGTCTCATGCAGAGACTCTATATTAGAACCTCTATCCCAGTTTTGCGACCTTTTTTTGAAACCCCTTGCGACAACTGTGTCATCATACATTAGAGACACGGGGGATTTTTTGAATCAACTGGCAGCCCACTCTGACACTTCTCTCTGTACATTTCTAGTTACGCTAGATGTCCAAGCTCTCTATACGAACATTGATCAGAGTGAGGTTTTATCTGGCCTTCTACATTCACCAATTCCATTACCAAATCGCATTCCTAAGCAGTTCTTTTTGGATTTATTGGCTCTGGTATTGAACAAAAATTTTTTTCTCTATCAAGGGCAGTTTTATTTACAAACCTTTGGAATAGCCATGGGAGCAACGGTGGCCCCTTCCATAGCAACGATTTATATGGCTTGGTTTGAGGATTTATACATCTATTCCCATCCATTATTTACCTATGTATTGTGTTGGAAGCGTTTTCTGGATGATGTCTTTTTTATATGGACTGGCAATCGGCAGAATCTGGACACCTTTTTAGTCTCCCTTAATTCTTTCAAGCCCAACATACAATTTACTTCTCAGGTTGAGACCCAAAGGATTCAATTTTTAGACATCACCATTGAGTGCTCTCCGACTGGTTATCTAACCTCTTTGTATAGGAAGCCTGTTCAACGTAACACGTTGCTTCGTTTTGATAGCTATCATCCCCCGGCTTTGAAACGGGGCTTACCATACGGCCAATTCCTGAGGCTTCGTAGAAACTGTACAGAACTCTCGCAGTTTAAACATCATGCACGTGAATTAACTGCTCGCCTTTTATCTAGGGGATATCCACCTAAAGTGGTTTCCTTAGCCTGCAGAAGGGCACGTAACACACATCGAGAATGGCTTTTGACATCCAGGACGCATACTGCCGCCGAGGAGAAGACAACGGGGGTTCTTCCCTACATGCATGGTACAACTGCGGTGGTTCGTTTGTTACATCAATTTTGGCCTATTTTAGCGATTCACTCATGTTTTCGGAAGCCTCTCCAAATTGCATACTCCCGTGGACCAAACTTACGTAATTTTTTGGTTAAGACCAGATCCCCCTTAGACCAACTTTCTAAGGGTGATGAATCGGTTGGTCATGTTTCCTGTCAATCCTGCTCTTTTTGTTCGGGTACTTTAACGGGTACTCTTTGGTTAGACACTCGTACTGATAGATCTTATTACACACGATGGCACACTGACTGCACCACCAATCATGTGGTATATTTGATTGTATGCCCGTGCCAGCTACCCTATATTGGAAGGACTTCACGACCTTTCAAGCAAAGGTTGACAGAACATGCCTCTCGGATACATACTCAAACACTGACAGCTCCTTTAGTCAGCCATTGCCTCGAGCATTCTCATGCATTCGCGGATCTCCGCTGGCGAGTTCTCGATTATGTCCCTTTAGATCCCTGTGGTGGGGATCGGATCCAACGTTTGCAGAACTTGGAACAAAGATGGATATTTAGATTAAATTCAGTTGCTCCACACGGACTAAACCAGCAGATCGATTGGTATACCATTCGTTGATTTTCAGCTGGATTAAGAGAAGGGGGGTTTTCCCTCTGGATAGGTTCTCTCAACTGCCTATTAACCTTTCTCATCGGGAGGTGGAATCTGATTGGTGGTTTCACCTCTTTGACTGGATTGGTTCCCCTTTTTTGGCATTTCACATTGGGCAGGTGTGTCCTATTTTGTGATTTTTACCGGCAGCCAGGTATCTATAAAAACCACCATTTAGGCTGTGTACGCCAGGCTGATGTTCTTTACCTGATTCAGAGGTTTGACCTGAAGCAGGGGGTTGATGTGTATACCCCCGAAACGTGACACGTCGTTACCTTACTGACCTGCTAAGGCAAACATCGATTTATCGTTGCTAACAACGTTCGTCCAGCCTGAAAAAATTTTTTATGCACAGCTAAGTACAGCCATTTTTCAATGAGAGCTGTTTTGAATTTGTATTATAATTGATTAAAAAGGACGGGCCACTGTGGTAGCAGGTCCAATCCTGTATACTGTGCTGGCCATTCCAACAAAAAAAGTTTACTTGTGGTTTACTGTATACTGGGTTTTCTTTGGACTTTTGTGATTAACTTTGATGGCAAAAGTTAGGACAGCTTAGCTGAATAGCTGGGCAATAGCTGAATATTGCCGCTGATCAGTTATCCCGGGTACCACCCCCGGAACGCCCCAGTGCTAACCATGTAGCATCAGAGCATATAGCAGCGGGATCCAGGGACAGTACAGGAAGTGGCACTATCCATGTTAGTGCCGCTGAATATCTTGCTTAGAGGTAGTTACAGTCTGTAAACCGTGTAAATGCCTTTGAATATTGGGCCCCACATTTTTTCTACTTTTGGTGTTTGATCATATTTTTCTTTAATTGGATTGATCTTGGTTTTTCCACTTTCCTTTTGTCTTTTCCCTAACTCTTTTCCAGTGTTTCTTTTCTATTTTCTGTTTCTTCCCTCTCCATCTTTTTTCCTCCTCTCCTCCATCTCTCTCTGGCATTAGCGTCTTTCCCTTTCATCTATTTTCTTCCATTCACAGATAGCTTTTACTCCTCTATCGTACCTTCTCTTACCCTCCAGTCATCTCACCAGCCCCAAGTCCTTCCCTATCACTAATTTCCTCAGTAGTCTTAAACCCATTCTTCTGTTTCTTTTCTGCATTCAGTCTCATATTATTTCTCTTTAACCAGCTCCATAGCTCTATTTCCAACCTCTTACCCCTTTTAGAGACTCACCTCTTTCCTCTCTCATACCCATCCACAGTACTTCATCCCTTTTCATTGTCTCTCACCCTCTTTCTAGTCTCCAGATCTTTCATGTCACCTCTGAAGTCTTTTCCACTCTTCATCCCTCTTTTCTCATGCCATCCTCAAGCCCACATTCATACCTCCCAGCCCATCTAGTATATTCCCACTCATACTTAGGGAAAAGGAAAGGGAATTGGATTTAGCTCGCACCTTTTCTCAGGAGTTCCAGGTGAGTTACATTCAGGTACGTAGGTGTTTCCCAGTCCCCAGAGGACTTAAAATCTGATTTTGTACCTGATGCAATGGAGGGTTAAATGACTTGTCCAAGATCACAAGGAGCAGTAGTAGGATTGAAACCCCGGCTTCTCTGGTTCTAGCCCACTTCTCTAACCGTTACACTGCTCCTTCACTCCACTTACCCAATTGCTAGGTCCATACTGTTTCTCCAAAGTCACAAATTCCTTGATCTGACTACTTCCCTGCTCTGCCTCCCAATCTCCCCCAATGAGCCTGAGTCAGTCCTTGTGCCTCTAGTCACCAAATCTCTCTTCTTCCCATGCTTTCCCTATCTCACCTGTACCCAAGTCCTATCCTTCTTTCCCCCCATCCTTGAGTCTCTGCTGCCCTCTCCCCCATCAGTCCTTGCAGAGGATTTACTAGTACAGGCAAGCCCATCCTCTGACCTAGGAAGAGGAGGGAAAGTGGCAGTAGAGTATGCGGGAAGGTTCAGCAGCTTGCCAGATAGACAGATCTCAACACCTTGATCTTTATCCCTTCTCTCTATTTTTCCATTCTGGTCCTCTTTCTTTCCCTATTCCAGGTTCCCATACACAAACATCCACTTTCTCCCTAGCTCTTCTTTCATACACTCCCTGAAAGCTCAGCCCCCCTTTCATTTATTCAGACACATACCATCTCCATGTCCTGTGTCTCTCTTACACAATCCATTGCCTTCACCATACTGCTAATCCCTCTATCACATATACCCTAAGCACTTCTTTTATAAAGCTCCTCTAGTCCCTCTTTCACAGCCCCCATTCTCCCCCTCTCCTGCCCCAATATGAGCTGCTTTCTTCAAATTTTGGGTTCTTCAGGAATACCTCTAACAGGCAGGGAAAAGAAGCAGGGAGGCACAAAGACGTGTCAAACATAGAGGCCTAGTACTGCTTCTGTGGCAACTGCAGCAACCGCACTCAGGGCTCAAGACTCTCAAGATAAAGAAAATGTACTGTTGCTGAGAAATCCTCAGATGATAATCTGCCACAGCCAAGGAGAGAATTGGTTCCTGTCTGCTTGAGAATCTTGCTGCAGCAACAGCAGCAGCTGGGGCTGTGTCAGGTGGGTGGGAGGGTCTGAGAGGAGGTCCTGTCAGGTGGTATAGAGCCAGAGGAAGGAGAGACACCGATAGAGGTCTGACAGGCAGAGGGACCTGCCTGCAAACAGTGCCACTATGCAGGGCTCAATCCAGTCAGCCAAGGGTGTGAGGGGGAAGATTCAGGCAACAAGCAGGCACTGGAGGCAGCCGTGGGCCAGTAGGTGACTGTTGGGCGGTCTGTTAGGCCAAACGAAATGCTGACACCTGCGTAAGGCTGGCCCTGTGTGCATGTCATTAGCAGGGCAGACTGAAACTGAGCAGCACTTGCATATTGCAGTCTGGCTGGAGGTGCCTGAGCCAAACATGGAGAGGTCCCCCTGTGACTATACCCCTGTTTAATCCTAACCCTCTGAATTTGGAGCTCAAATGTTTGTCTGTCCTTGTGTTTGCTGTATGTATTGTAGCCCTGCTCTGATATCATGAGCCATGGGATCTGCAGAAGTCAGACAGGGACAGGTTCCTCTGACAGCCTGTTAAGCTTTGAAGCAAGGTAGACTAAGTGCCTTGTGCTGGCTGTTGCTGACCATTCCTCAACCTCCTCCCCCTTCCCAGATTGGCTCCAGTGCATCTGCGCATCTGCATGCATACGATGAAAATGAAGTTCATGAATGGAGGTTTGTGAACATTTTCCGAGCATGCATGCTCACTTTCACGGACTTTATCATTCGGATGAAAAATAATGCACATGCCTAGCATCCACTTCAAGGGTATTTTTATAAACTGGCACCTTGTTAATGTGTGTTTTCACATGCATACTTTACATCATTTATAAACTAGAGTTTAAGTATGAAAATATACACGTCTGTTAAGGCCCAATTACTTACACTGCCCTAGAATTGGTATAAATGACTGCTCATACGTTTTACATGCATAAATTAAAGATTTTATATTATCTGCATGAAATTTATTGCACTGCTCATGCTCTGCCAAAGTTCATAAGAACATAAGATATGCCATACTGGGTCAGACCAAGGGTCCATCAAGCTCAGTTCCCTGTTTTCAACAGTGGCCAATCCAGGTCACAAGTACCTGCCAGGTTCCCAAAGGTAGACAGAGTCCATGCTGCTTATCTCAAGGGTAAGAAGTGGATTTTCTCAGTCCACTTTAATAATGATTTATGGACTTTTCCTCCAGGAACTTGTCTAAACCTCTTTTAAATCCAGCTATACTAACAGCTTTTGCTACATCCTCTGGTAACATATTCCAGATTTTGATTACACGTTGAATGAAAAAATATTTTCTCCAAGTAGTCTTAAATGTGCTACATTGTAGCTTCATTGCATGTCCCCTAGTCTTTGTAGTTTTTGAAGGACTTAACAAATGATCCACGTTTAGCTGTCCTGCTCCATTCATTATTTTATAGATCTCTATCATATCCCCCCTCAGTTGTCTCTTTCCAAGCTGAAGAACCCTAACCCTAGAGTGGAGGAGTGGCCTAGTGATTGGGGCAAGGTACTTCAGGCCAGAAGGTCAGCAACCTTGGGCCGGAAGGACTGGGGTTTCTAGTCCCACAGCTGCTCCTTGTGGTCTTGGGCAAGCCACTTAACCCTCCATAGCCCATGTTCCCTGTAAAATAGTTATCTCCAAGTTATAATGCCCTGTTCAATGTAATTTCAGCTTGTTCAATGTAAACCACACTGATGCAGAATAGCACGGTATATAAGAGAATGTAAATAAATAACCTTTTAAGCCTTTCCTCATAGGAGTATCCTTCCATCCCCTTTACCACTTTGGTCCCTCTTCTCTGTTATTTATTTATTTATTTAACAGCTTTTTTTTTATACCACTTCATCCTTCGGTCAAAGCGGTTTACACCGAAACAGAACATTTGTATCTTTTCTAATTCCACTATATCCTTTTTAAGATACGGTGATCAGAATTCTGCCCATTTGCATGTCCACAGTGAAAGTATGTCCAATGCAAGCTATACACATACTTTCACAGTAGTTAGTATTTCATAAGAGGTCATTTATGTGTGCAAGTCATCACTTACATGTGTAAATGACTAAAATACCAGAATTTACATGCAAAGTTTGTTTATAAATTACCTATTTGCAGGCCGATGGGGTGTATTCTCTCTATAGGTATGTACATGAGTGATGCTTAGGCAGAGTACTAATTTATACACGTAAATGATAAAATACTATAATTTATATATGTTCTTGAGAAATCTAGGTGCAGGCATTTACACCATAGGGATAGTGTAAGTGCTCACACCTAGATTTTACATGCGTTTTCAACCACTTATGTCCCTATTTTATAAACTAAATTACATATGTACTTGATTTTACAAAATAGGCACCACTGATGCACAGAAAAATGCGTGGGACTTTATAAAATTACTCTCTTCATGCCTAACCCACCTGAACTCCTTGTCTTTCCCCCCAACTCCTCCCCTCCTCTTCCCCCTTTCTCAGTCTATGTGGACGGAGCTACTATCCTTCCTGTTCCCTCGGCCCGCAACCTAGGGATTATCTTTGACACCTCTCTCTCCTTCTCCACACATATACAGCTTGTAGCTAAGACCTGCCGTTTCTTCCTCTACAACATTGGCAAAATCTGCCCCTTCCTCTCTGAACACACTACCAAAATGCTTATCCACTCCTTAGTCTCCTCTTGCCTCGATTATTGCAACCTGCTCCTTGCTGGTCTCCCCATCAGCCACCTCCTTTCCCTTCAATCTATACAAAATCACGCTGCTCGACTAATCTTCCACCAGTCCCGCCATGCTCACATTACTCCTCTTCTCAAGTCGCTTCACTGTCTCCCTGTCCAATTCTGCATCCAATTCAAGTTTCTCCTACTGACCTATAAATGCATTCACTCTACGGCCCCTCTATACCTCTCATCTCTTATCTTTCCCTATGTCCCCTCTCGGAACCTGCGCTCCACTAACAAATTACTTCTATCTATGCCTTTCACCTGCACCGCTAACTCCCGACTTCACTCCTTTCACCTCGCTGCACCATACGCCTGGAACAGCTTACCTGTGTCTATACGCCAGGCACCCTCCCTGGCCCTCTTCAAATCCAGGTTGAAGACCCACCTCTTCACTGTCGCTTTCAGATCCTGACTTCTATCCTTATCTTACCTTAACCCCCGTCATTTCTCACGACCAATTGTATAGACCATACCGTGCCTTGCACTAAACTGACCAATGCTCTCTATTGTTATGACTAGATTGTAAGCTCCGATGAGCATGCCTCTGATGGGCAGGGACTGTCTCGTGTATACTGGCTGCCTCTCGTAGGTTAGCTGTACAGCGCTGCGTGCGTGGCGCTCTATAAGTGGTAAATAGTAGTAGTAGTAGTAGGATCTTTTGGAAACCTTAAATAAAATGTTTTATCTGCTAATTGTCAATCTAACTCTGATAGATATTGAATATAAGAGCCCTTTTTATGTATAAAAAAAATTATAAAATGATGCCACCAAGACAGGAATGAACCTCACTCCTAAACCATGGTACTCTGGATATTTATTTATTTATTTATTTATTTATTTATTTAACAATTCTTTTATACCGCGCTATTACAATCAGTGCGGTGTACATTGAACAAGAACATACTACAATGCATACAAGTAACATTGAGTTTTACATTGAACAGGGAATTTCAACAATAGGACAACCGGGGGAACTATGTACAGATTAACTTAATGTTATATACAGTAATATGAAACTCGTTTGGATGTTGCGATGTGGTTCACTAATAGGACTAGAGAGAAGGTTGACCAACTAGCCCTTTTCAGGTTGTATTGAGGAGCTAGTTTTGTTAATGTCTAGGTTGACTTCTGGGTAGTGTTTTGTAAACAGGTATGATTATGATATGATTTCAATCTCTCAGATTTTCTACTAATGCTCACCTTAATACATTAATGCATTAGGGCAACACTGTTTATGTATGTAAATGGGCTCTCAGAAAAGTAGGTCATGTTTGGGCACAGCACTGCTTTTTTTTTTTTTTTTTTAAACATATTTTATTAAGCATTGTGACATACAGGATAAGAGAAGGCATTCCCAATGCAACTACAAAAAGCAACACCCCCCCCCCCCCCCCCATCAACCAGCCTGCTGTCCACCTCCGGCTTTTGCAGATACAAAAAATAACATATCCCACACTGATCATCCCTTCCCCCACTAACCGTGCAACACTCTCTTACCCCATAATAAACCCCCCATTCAGGTAAACTCCCCCATGTAAACCCTCCCATATCATCCTGTAACACTGAAAACAATATAACGTATCTTGAAGTAACCATGCATAACTCCAATAACATCAAAAACTTAAAGAACCTCATAAACTCCTAATCTATGTGTGTTAGATGTCTATCTCCCCTCCCTCCCGCTGCTCTCCCCACCAGTCTCCCAGCCTCCCTTCCAAGTAAACATCCCAGATCTTATGAAACATCCATTCTTTCCCCCGCAACCGGTACGTCAACAGATCAAAGTGCACCGTTGCTTCTACTTTTGCCTCCCAATCCGCCTCTGTGGGTCCAGTCACACTCCTCCATTTCCCAGCAATCGCCACTCTCGCAGCCAATTTCAGTTTGTCCTCCAGTAACTCCCACCATTTCCCTCTACCGGACCCGCCTAGCAAGCCCAAAAGCCACTCCGGGCTGTCCTGGAGCGACCTGTGCCCCATCTTGCCCCCCATTGCCCCCCCCTATTCTCCCCCACACCCTCTCCCAAAAGGCCTGGATCACAGGGCATTCCCACCACATGTGAAGGAACCTCCCGATCCCCCCGCAACCTCTCCAGCATTTATCCGAAGACCGCCCTCCTGCCAGATACAACTGCCGGGGAGTACAGTAAGCTCCATGTATGATTTGCAGTTGGATTTGTCGCCAGAAGGACACCCAGGTACATCTATTTAACTTCGCATAAATCCTGTCCCAGACCTCCTCGTCCAGTTCCTCCCTCAACCACTTATGCCACCACGCCCGGTGCGAGGGCTGGCCGCTTGCAACACTTTCCCGCAACAGTACATTATAAATCGTTGCTATAATCCCTTTGTCCCCCTTCCCCTGATACACCACCGTTTCCATCGGCGTCCTTTCTCTACAAATCTGTGCCTTAACATCCCCTGCCGCGAGGAGATGGCGCAGTTGAAAATATTGGTAAAAGGGGATTTTCTCCTGCACACGGCTCTCCAAGTCACTGAGGGACCTGATGTCCCCTCCCACCACAAACTCCTGTAGCTTTTCCAAACGCCCTTCTGCCAACTGCCGCCCTTTCTGTACCCACCCCACCTTGCCGAACGGGACGAATTCTCCTATGGTAGACCAAGGAGAGAAGGGGCTGGGGAACCACCCCCTTCTCTTACCCTGGAAACTAATCTGAGCCATAGCATCCAAGAAAGGATGCCCGTGCCATCGTAGTCTCCCTCCTCCCCCCTCACCGTCTACCAGCCATTTAGCCAGTGAAGGGGCTCCCATCGCTGACCTCTCCAGCTCCACCCAGGCCACTGTCCCTTCCCCTCCATAGTGGTCCCGCCATGCCCTCAATATACAGGCCTGGTGGTACCACCTCAGCGATGGGAACCGAACACCACCCTGATCTTTGGATGGAAGCAGGCCACATCGACCAATCCTCGCCTTCTTCCCCCCCCAAACAAACCTCAGCAACCTGGTGTCCCACTGCTTCAGCAGCTTCCCCGGGATCCGGATGGGCAATTGCGAAAATAGAAACAAGAATTTTGGCACCACCGTCATTTTAAGCACCTCCACCCTTCCCCGCCAACTCAGTTGCAGGGAGGCCCACCCTTCCATCAGTGAAGTAATCTGCCCTATCAGCAGCTGATAATTCAACTCGAACAACATGGGGGGGTCTGCTGATATGTGCACACCCAAATATTTAATATCCCCCTGTGACCACTTAAAGGGGAATGCCGGTAGATCCTCTCTCTGCAACCCCCCCAAGGCCATGGCCTCCGTCTTGGACAAGTTCACCTTGAATCCCGATACTGCCCCAAACCTCTCCAACTCCAGCAATAGAGCAGGTAGGGACTTCTCCGGGTGGGACATAAAGATCAACGTGTCATCTGCATAGAGCAGGATCTTATGTTCAGCCGCTCCCACCACCACCGGCCTGATCTGTTCCTGTGCTCGAACCCTAATCGCAAGAGCCTCGATCACCATTGTAAACAGGAGGGGCGACATGGGGCAGCCTTGTCTTGTACCCCTTTGCAAATAAAACTAGTCCGAGACCTGATCATTCACCCAAAGTCGCTCCGCCAGTCGCTGATACAACGCTTTCACCCCCTGAATAAAGCCTTCCCCCAGTCCCATCCGCCCCATTACTTGAAACAGAAACGCCCACTCCACCCTGTTGAAGGCTTTTTCTGTGTCCAGCGCCACACAGAGCGCGGGGGATTTCCGACCCCTGATGTGGTGGAGCAGCCCCACCGCTCTCCGGACATTATCCGCAATCCGCCTACCTTTTATAAAACCCGTCTGATCTGGGTGAATTAAATCTGGCAGGATGTTCTCCAGTCTACCTGCCAGGATCTTGGCGTATAGTTTATCATCACTATTAATTATGGCGATGGGTCGATAATTCTCACATCTGTCTGGAGGACGACCCTCTTTGGGAAGAACCACAATGTTGGCCTATCGACTCAGGAAGTCTATCCCCTTTTAGTAGACCAGAGAACAACCATGCCAAAAATGGGGCCACCTCTTCCCGCATCATATGATAATATTCCACCGGAAACCCATCCTCCCCTGCAGCCTTTCCCTTTGGCAATTTCTTAATCCCTCCAAGCACCTCTGCCGCTGAAATCAGCCTCCCCAACCAGCGCGCAGTGTCTTCGTCCACCCTTGGGAACTCGAGACCCCCCAGGTACTCCTCTATCCCTTCCATGCTAGTCCCCTCCTGCCATTTGTATAACTCCTCATAAAAGAGCCGGAAGGCTTTACAGATATCCCGGCTGGCCACGGCCCGCTCTCCCTTCCCACCGACAATCTCCCGCACTATCCTACTCTCCCGCTTCTTTTGTAGTTGATGCGCAAGCAATTTCCCAGCTCTATTCCCGCCCTCCATAAAATTCCGCTTAGTCACTTTCATCATCCGCTCTACCTCCTCCAAGTCCAGAGAATTAATCTTTGCTCTTAAACCCACCAGTTTCTGTCGCACCGCACGGGACCCACCTCTACTATGTTCAGTCTGTAACTGCGCCAGTTCCTGCATCCACTGCTGGCGCGTCGCTTCCCTTTCCCATTTCCTCTGACTCCCAAGTTGGATCAATATCCCCCTCATGTAGGCCTTCCCACTATCCCAAACTGTTGCATCCGCCACCTCCCCGTTATCGTTCCATTCCAGATAGTCCCTCCAAGCTTTCCGTATCTTAACCTGCCCTTCTTTGGATTGATACAACGATATATTGCCCCTCCCCCCCTCCCCCCCCTCCTTTCCCATACCACTCCCCCACCACCATCCCATGGTCGGACAGGGTGATCGGGAGAATTTGGACGTTCACTAAGACCCCTAATTGGTCATGTTTCCCCATAAGTAAATCCAGCCTCGAGAAAGACTCTTTGTTTAGCTGAGTAGCAGGTGAATTCTCGCCCCCCGGGGTTCTCCCACCTCCAAATATCTACCAGCTCGAAATCAACCAGGCACCTCTCAAGCTCCTTACCCTCCTTCCCATGGCTCTTTTGGCAAAAGTTAGATCGATCATTAGCCCCAACCACACAGTTCATGTCCCCCCCACCCCCCACGATCCAGTCCCCCTTAGCTTTACTTTTAAACTCCCGGAGCGCATCAGAAAAGAAAGAACCCTTCTGCCCATTGGGGGCGTACACATTAAGGAAGGAGACCTCCTGCAGGTCCACTCTCCCCACCACCCAAACCACCCTCCCCTCCACGTCTCCCCCACTCTCGTATGGGATAAATCTGACCCGCTTATGTACAAGGATCACCACCCCGCGTTTCTTAGAATTATAGGGTGAACCATATAGCTGCTCAAAGCCCTGGGCTTTTAGCTTCTCTTGCTCCGCCATCATCAGATGTGTCTCCTGTATCAAAGCCACATCCACTCGCAGCTTATTTAACTGAGCAAGAACCCGTTTCCGTTTAATCGGGCTATTAAAACCCCTTACATTATAGGAGGCAATCTTGAATCCCCCTGAACGGGACATAGCCATCATCCTTCTTCCACCCCCCGCTGGACTACCTGTTGGAGCACAGACATCATCCACACACTGAACACACAATCAACAGAAAACAAACAACCAGCACCCAACACATGTGCCATCCTCCCTCGCACGCCACAATTTTTAACCATTTCGACCCACATCAGCCCTCTCATCCATCCACCCTCGTCATTCCCGCCACACCTCCCCCATCAGCACCCCTTTACCACCGACCCCACACTCATACTCCCCCCCATCCCTTGCCCTCTACCATGGTTGCCATTACAGGGGGGCTACCCTCAAACACAGCTCCCATAACACAATTCTATTTCCCTCACCGCCCCCTCCCAAAGCCTCTCTGAAATTCGCTAAGTGTCACCCCCTGCCCCTTGCAGCCCTCAGTTTATGCATTCTCATACACCCGGACCCTCCCCCTTCCAGTACTCAAGTCTCAAAAGGTCCCAAAGACATGTCCCTTGCACTTCTCAGGACGGCCCCATCGATTCTGCCCTGTCATCTGCTGCCTCAGGGCTGCTCCGTGTTGGGGCTTCCCGCTCTCTCGTAGAGCTCCCCTTCTGAGTTTTCAAAAATTTCTCCAATGCCTCCTTGGAAGTGAAGAATCTCTGCGTGCTGTTCACCAGCATGGTAATTTTAGCCAGATACCAAATCGCCACTTGTATGCCTCTCTGAGCTAGACTTTCTTTCAGTTTAACCAGGTCCTTCCTGCGTTTAACAATTTCGGACGCGAGGTCTGGGAACACATAGACCTTCCAGTCCTTATAATTCACAAATTTAGATTTCCTGGCCGCTCGTATCACGTGCTCTCTATCCTGGAATCGTAGAAGCAGGACAATAAGAGCACGTGGCGGCCCCGAAGCCCTGGGCTTAGGCCTCAGTTCTCTGTGCGCCCGCTCTATCTCAAAAGCTGGGACGGACGGGGCCCCGGGGAAACAGGTCGCCAACATCTCCGCCACGAATCCAATAGTGTCCTCTCCTTCAACACCCTCAGGCACTCCAAAAATGCGCAGGTTGGAACGCCGGTCCCGGTTTTCCATGTCCTCTGTCTTAGCATGTAACCAGCTAAGTTGCTGTTGCAAGGAGCCCACCGTGCGTTGCAGCGTAGCCTGGGAGTCCTCTGTCTGACTCACCCGGGCCTCTACCTCTTCCAGCCATTGCCCCAGATCCGCAAATTTCTCCTCCAGCTTCTGAGAGACTCGCTCCACAATCTCATCTTTGGAGTCTCTGATTTCTCTCAGCATGGCCTCCAGTTCGGTCTGAGGAACCTCCTCGCCCTCACACACTTCTGGGCCTTCTGACACGCTGGGAGACACAGGCGCTTGCAGGGCCCACGACCCGGTCGCCGCCGCTTTCCCAATGCCCACTTTCGCCGCATACATATCCTTTATCGGATTATTTTGCTTAGGTTTCGCCAACTTCGGCATGATTTCGGGGCTTTTGGGAGTTATGTCTATCCAAATTTTTCCGGGCGGGTGGAGAGCTCTCTCATGCATGTCTCCTCTCCTCCGTGGCTAAACCAGAAGTCCACAGCGCTGCTTTTACCAGTGGGCAAAGGGGGCAGTTGTCTTAGGCCCAGCATGGCAGGGGGTCCATTGAATGAGCACACGGTGATCTGTCCTGATAACTCTATTGGCCAATGTCTGATTCTCAAGACAATAGAGAAAAAAAATCCAATCAGCAGTGACACAAACTACCTTCATTATCAGATACTTTGTGTAGGAAGAAAATCCTGCATGCCAGAGGTGGAAGAAAAAGAGGAGAGATGGAGAATGGGTTAGGGAACAGATTAGGTCTTCTTTGATCCGCCCTGTGCACTGCTTACTCTAGCCTCACTGCCCTCCTATCCTGTTCAGTTTATAAATGTATGTATTGAATTTACTTTTATGTTATTTATCCTGAAAAATCATAGATCAGACACTGTGATTTGATTTCTGAAATATATTTGCATTATGGATCTGTAGAAGGGCTTAACATATAAATGTATGGGTGTAGGTATTCAGCCACCCTATGAATTTAAAATGTGTGACTGAATATTTTAGCATAAATGTGACGGCATGCATTCAAGCCTAATAGTATTGTTGGAGGGATTACGCTTGTTCCCAAGGCAGTGCTATGTGTGCACAACAGTGATGCCCATAGGATTATGCAAACATTTTTAATACAGACAAAGATTATCCTATGGAGACTGAATATTATAGGAGTCAAAACTATTCAGCAACTAAGTACAGGAAAGACTTTAAGATCTGAAGCTAAAGGTTTAGCAATATTTCAACTATGTTGCAATCAGTAAACAATGATACAGTCATCTTACATCAACTCTGTCACATCTCACTATGGAAATTAGATTTACAGCTCTTGTCCTTATAAACTGCTTGATTTTAACGTTTGTATTTAATTTTTCAAGCATTTCGCCAGCCTACAGTGGGCATCAGATTTCATATAATCTTTGCAAATGAGAGAGTGTGACTCAATTCTATTTTATCAATAGTTGACTGTAGAATACATCATTGGAACCTAATGTGGATAAACACTGGAATCTCAAAAGGGAAGTTCTAGCTCAAATAGGGGCACATGTACTTATCATAGGCTATCACATCCAGTGCTCTGCCAAAAACAATTTCATAAGCTTTGTCAGCAAAAAATGAAAAGCTGAGAAATGCTGCGTCAACAGAAGAATTTACTGTGGGACTGAAATAACAGTTGCCACCCCTATTCTACATTGTAACTAGCTTTCTCTGCAACCTTAATATGACAGCTTGAAATGAAGCTCCATCTAGAGGTCTAGTAGCTGGGTTTGCTAGTGTTAATGCATACTAGTTCACCATTAACATGGCATCTGCACTAAAATAGTGCATGTTAACAGTGAATTAATACATGTTAATTCTAGTGCACCGTAGTAACTAGACCCCCTAGTCTGTTATACTTTAACAAATCAGCTATTCTCAAATGTTTTTCCCAAAGCTTTGCTTCTGTTGTTGTTTAGTGCCGTCGAGTCGGTGTGTACTCATGGCGACCCTCTGGATAGGTGTCCTAAACTGTGTTCGGTCTTGAGTCAGGCGGCTCATTGTTGACAGACTGGTATCTGTAGCTGCTGTTATTGTATCGATCCATCTCATTGCTGGCCTTCCTCTTTTGCGTTGACCTTCTACCTTGCCAAGCATGATATCTTTCTCTAATGATCTCTCTCTTCGCATGATATGTCCAAAGTATGAAAGTCGAAGTCTTGTCATCTGAGCTTCTAAAGAAAGCTTAGGTTTGATCTCTTCTATTAATACTTAAATGGTCTATCAATCAGTCCATTTTTAAGAATTTAAATTCATACTCACTTTGACTTAGTCTAACCAATAAAAGGGCATTTTTGAAACAATTTAGCCATCTCAAAACTGATTAACATGCCTAGATGTCAATGTCTGACGCATTGCAGGGTCTTCTACACTGCATGCACGTTTAGTTAAATTACAAAAAGGTATTCATGAGGGAGTGTACAGAAGAAAACAAGCGTACATGACAGGCCCGATAATGCAAGGTATTTACATTGTTTACAGAGCTGTAAACCATATAAATGCCCCTAAGCAGGATATTCGGCGGTATTTACATGGTTAGTGCTGCTGAATATCCCTGAGTAATGCCACTATATGCTCCAGTGCTAATTTCTTAGCATCGGAGCATGTCGGGGGCGTTCCAGGAGTGGTACTTGGGGATAACCAGTGAGCGGCAATATTCAGCCGCTGCCCAGTTATCCCTCAGTGATGAAAGTTAGGCACAGCAAAAGCTGTCCTAACTTCTGCCACCAAAGCTAACAGCAGCAGCTGAATATCGCCACTGCCTGGTTAGCTTCTGTGTCGTGCGGCAAACCCAGCATTGAATATCTGGGCTAACTCTTCAGCGGCGACGGCTAGGCGCTGTACTTGCACTATTTGCCACCGCTGAATGTCGGGCTCAACATTTTTAGAAGTGCACACATCATTTTATCCTCTTCATTCACCTAATCAAAATAGTTGATGCAAAGTGCACAGGCACTACAAGTTTTATGCCAAGTTTCAATCAGAAACTACTTGACTAGTTTCCTTTTGAAAATTAATGTAAAATGCACTTCCTGAAAACATCCAGAGTAGTTTGCAACTATTTTTAAATTACTTCCTAACTCCTTAGCAGGGAAATCTTCAGGGTAATTTTCAAGGGCACTTATCTGGAGAGTGGACCCTGCTATCAGATTAAGCACCAGCCAGAGCAATAGTCAGTGGTGATATCGAGATTCTGTTGCTGCCGTCCCTTGATTTAGCTCTAGAGCTTACGACAGCAAAAATAGTCACTATATGGATGAGAACTGCTGCTGACCATGAAAAACGGATATTCAGCGCTGGCCCTTATCTGGATACTGGCACTGAATATCTTGTTTTTAATTTAAACAGAGTGAGCAACATTTTAAAAGAAATTCTGATTGCCACGGTTAAATATTGATCTGTTTGCTTTTTTAACCTTGTTTTGTCCTTTCTATCAAGTACTGGTGATTTTTTAGGCTCCAGACTATCAGGAAAAATGTGTCTCTTCTTAAGTTATCTTAGAGGCCAAGCCACTGAAGGGAATGGAAAGCAATAGTTCAGTGTGCATGTTAAAATTATGGTTAGAATTCTAGGGATAGACTTTCAAAACCATCTTGGAGTTAGTGGCTCGATCAAAAGTTGTAAATATTTCCTGATACTACTACTACTGATCATTTGTATAGCGCTACAAGGGGTACACAACGCTCTACAGGCACATGTATAAAATGGTCCCTGCTCATCAGAGCTTACAGTCTAGCCAAGACAGATAACGCAGTAGCTGAGGACAAGGACACATCTAGGGGAGTGACAAGGAAACACATAGAAGACCGAGCAGATCAGGATCCAAAAGAAGACTAGAAGAGGTGAGTTTTTAGCCTGTATTTGAAAAGGGCCAGAGATGAAGCCTGATGCACAGACTCAGGTAGTTTGTTCCAGGTGTAAGGAGCAGCAAGATGGAAGGATCAAAGTCTGGAGTTGGCAATAGAAGAGAAGGACATACATGGATAAAAGCGATTTGCCAGAAGAGTGGAGCTCCCAAGAGGATTATAGGGAAAGATAAGAGAGGAAAGGTAGTGAGGAGCAGCAGAATGAGTCCACTTATAGGTCAGTAGGAGAAGTTTGAACTGGATATGGAAATGGATAGGGAGCCAGTGAAGCGACTTGAGAAGGGGGGTTGTATGAGCATATCGAGGCTGGCGGAAGATTAGCCGAACAGCTGCGTTTTGAACAGATTGAAAGCGAGAGAGATGATTCAGAGAGAGACCAGCAAGGAGGATGTTGCAATAGTCTAGATGGAAAGTGACTACAGAGTGGATAAGTGTCTTAGTAGCATGTATTGAAAGGAAAGGGCGAATTTTGTTAATGTTATAGAGAAACAACAGGTTTTAGCTATCTGCATGCAGGGGCTGGGAACGCATCAGGAGTAAGTAGGGAAAAACAGTAAAGCTGTCATACATGCAAGCAAAAAGAGAGGGCAGGAAAGGAGTGGAGGGAGGCCAGGCAAGGGCAGGATGAATGCATATGTAGGGACAAGAACAATGCACAGAATCAGGAGTGCAGCTCCAATGTAATGTGAGTGAGGGTCTGGTGGACCCTGAGAGTGCACACACAGTGAGACCACACCAAGCAACATCAGGAAGCACTCAACCAGAAACACACTGCCCCAGAGAATAACGTGGAGGCAATGCAGGTACAAAGGACAGATGAGCCAACAGAGAAACATACACACACACAACAATGTCCTGTGGATAGGGTTGCCAACTGGCCGGTTTTCAGCCGGCCTGGCCGGTTTTTCCACGGCCAGGCCGGCTGCCGGCGCAGAGGCAAAACCGGCCCTTTAAAAGCCGGTTTTTCTCCGCTTCAGAGGGAGCCGGGGAAGTCCGCGCTAGGCCCCGGCTCCCTCTGAACAGCCACCAGCGTGAAGAGCCTTTACCTTCACGCTGGCGGCTGTTCCTGTGAAGCCGCGAATGCTGGGAAAGGTTAAAGGTTGCCCTTTAACCTTTCCCAGCATTCGCGGCTTCACAGGAACAGCCGCCAGCGTGAAGGAAAAGGCTCTTCACGCTGGTGGCTGTACAGAGGGAGCCGGGGCCTCGCGCGGGCTTCCCCGGCTCCCTCTGAAGCCTCAGACAGCCGCGATGCTGGTCGGGGGGGGGGGCAAGGACTGCATTGGCTGTGATGGGGGGGACCTGGACTGGAAAAGGGGGGGGGGGACTTGGACTGGATAAGGGCTAAGGGGGGGGGGACCTGGACTGGAAAAGGGCTAAGGGGGGGGGGACTTGGACTGGAAAAGGGCTAAGGGGGGGGGGACTTGGACTGGAAAAGGGCTAAGGGGGGGACTTGGACTGGACAAGGGCTAAGAGGGGGGGGGGGCTTGGACTGGAAAAGGGCTAAAGGGGGGGACTTGGACTGGAAAAGGGCTAAGGGGTGGGACGTGGACTGGAAAAGGCCTAATGGGGGGACTTGGACTGGAAAAGGACTAAGGGGGTGGGACTTGGACTGGAAAAGGGCTAAAGGGGGGGGACTTGGACTGGAAAAGGGCTAAGGGGGGGGACTTGGACTGGAAAAGGGCTAAGGGGGGGGGACTTGGACTGGAAATAGGCTGTGATGGGGGGGGGGGACCTGGACTGTAAAAGGGTTATGGGGGGGACATGGACTGGAAATGGGTTGTGATGGGGGTGGAGGGGACCTGGACCAGAAAAGGGCTATGGGGAGTGTGGAACTTGGACTGGAAATAGGCTGTGATGGGGGGGGGGGGACCTGAAATGTAAAAGGGTTATGGGGGGGGGGGGACATGGACTGGAAATGGGTTGTGATGGGGTGGAGGGGACCTGGACTGGAAATGGGCTATGGTGGAGGAAGGGGGATCTTGGACTGGAAATAGGCTGTGATTAGGGGGGCTAAGACTGAAAATGGGCTGTGATGGTGCGGGGGGACTCGGACTGCAAATGGGCTGTGATGGTGCGGGGGGACTCGGACTGCAAATGGGCTGTGATGGTGGGGGGGGGGGCCTAGGACTGGAAATAGGCTGTGATGGGGGACTTGGACTGGAAATGGGCTGTGATTGGGGGGGGGGAGCTAGGACTGGAAATGGCCTGTGATGTGAGGGCTAGCACTGGAAATGGGCTGAAGAAGAGCTGGAATAGGACTGGAAATTGGCTGATGTGGGGCATGGGAGAATGGGACTAGAAGGGAGTGGATGCTGGGTGGGCCTAGAACTATAAGGGAATTGATTTGGGGGGAGGACTAGAATGGATGGGGAATGAGAATGGAGAGGGGAAAAAATATTTTGTGTGGAAGAAAAGTCTATGATGGGCCGGTATTGGGAGAGTAAGAGGGGCTTGAGAATGGAAGGGTGAAATTTAAACGGATGATAAAGGAATAAGGAAAGAATTGGGGGAAAGAGCAAAAGGGAAACAATCAGTATGTTAAAGCAGAAATAGAGAAAGAATGGAAAACATCTAAAAGAGAAGAAAGGACAAATGGATAGCTCGCAGAGAAGACACGAAGAAACCAGAAGAAAGTGACTGGAGCAATTGCAACTGAAAAATAAAACGCCCAAACAGAAGGTAGAAAAATACTTTTTATTTTGAATTTATTAAATGGAATATGTCTGGTCTGGGAAGTGTGTATTGCTAACATCTTTGCGTTTTTCTTTAGTGCAAGAGGAAATTACTTTATAGTTTTATTTCTCCAGTGTTGTACATTTCATGTTTGGATTTTGGGGTTCCCAGTTTAATTATTATCTGACCAAGGAAGTTAGCCTACACGTAATGTTTGTGGGTGGGGCTGGGGGCGGGGCAGGGGTGGGACTAGGGGCGGAGAATGGGTGGAGCATGGCGAGCCACAGGTGTCGGGTTTTTCGCGGTGAAAAAGTTGGCAACCCTACCTGTGGAATGTACAATGATAAAGCAGAAAAATTCTGTGAAGCAGAAAAATGAAATAAATGGAAAGAACAAACAGTGAAACACACCAACCATCCCACAGTGTAGCAACACCACCAGATCATGCCAGCCAAAGCAGTGCAACAGAAATATGGTAATGCACATCCAACACTGACAACCAGAATATACCACAGGCAATGGAGGGTGAGAGGTAAAATGCCCACACAAAACAAGGGGAGCACACAGGAACCAAACCCTAGGCCCCAGGCCAGTGCCCAAACCACTAGGCCACACCTCTGCACCAGTCCCAATAGACAAGTTGCAGGGATCAGCCACATGCTGGCTCTTCTACACTGCATGTACGTTTAGTTCAGCTTTTGGGAACTGCTGGCACCTAATCAGGAGTTAGTTCCCTCTCTACCCACCCTGACTCCCACCCACCCCTAGTGAGCAGTCTTGCTTTATAGGGCACCTCCCCATTTAACAAAGCACAGAGACTTGGAGCAGCACATTTTGAATATAATTAAAGAGATTTAACTGCTTTTTCTCTGAAAGGACAGCTGGGAAACCGGCTGGTACTTGGTAGATCTCTCTCTTTTGCTTTAACAGATACCTAAGCTCCACGAACAGAACAATGGCTGGGAAAAATCGTATCGCTAAAGCTGTTGCCCCCGAGCTTCTGCCTCTGTCCAGACAGAGGTCCTAATGCCAGTTGAAGGACCGGTTCCATGTGCAGGGTGCCTGCATGCTGAAGCTCTGAGGAAACAAGTGGAGGAACTCAGAGAGGAGGTGGCGAGGCTGAGGAGCATTCAAAACATTGAGAAGTACATTGAAGATGCTGCTTGAAGCAACCAAACTCTCCAGCAGAGGAGAAGATGGGTGCCAACAGAATGTCGATGGTTGGACACAAGTTACCAGGGCCTGCAGAATCACCAATCCAACTTCTCCAGCCCTTGAATTCAAGAACCATTATGCAGCCCTGGAAGTGGAGGAGGTGAAAGTATCCGTGGAAAGGGAAGAACCAGAGCTTAAGTGCCCCAAAGTTGCAGAATCAGTGACCACAAGGAAGCGAAGGGTAGTGGTGGTTGGGGACTCTCTTCTGAGGGGTACTGAGGCGTCCATCTGCCGACTAGACTTGATGTCTAGAGAGGTATGCTGTCTGCCTGGTGCCAAAATCCAAGATGTTACGGAGAGTTTGCCGAGACTCATCAAGCCCAATGTTGCTAATCCATGTTGGAACAAATGATACTGCCAGGTATCCCTCGGAATGTATCAAAGGTGACGTCATGGCTCTGGGACAGAGGGTGAAGCAGTTAGGTGCACAGGTGGTGTTCTCTTCAATCCTCCCTGTTGAGGGTAAAGGCCAAGGCATCCTGGAGATGAATGCATGGCTGCGTGGATGGTGTCATCGAGAGCGTTTTGGTTTCCTAGACCATGGGATGCTGTTCCAAGGGTTGCAGAGCAGAGATGGCATCCATCTGTCCAAGAAAGGTCAACGCGTCTTCGGTAGTAGACTGGCTAATCTACTGAAGAGGGCTTTAAACTAGATTCGTTGGGGATGGGTGAAGAAAGCCCACAGGTAGGTGAAAGTCCCCAGGTAGGTGTTACATTAAATACCTTTATGAAAATGGGTAACAGGGGTAACATTTGGAAAGCAGTGTGTATAAATGCCTGTAGCATGGGAAATAAGATCCTTGATGTTGAAGCTTTGGTGGGAGTGGCCGACTTGGATTTAGTGGCAGTTACAGAAACATGGTTCACAGAAAACCATGATTGGGATGTAACTATACCTGGCTATACTTTATTCAGAAAGGACAGGGTAGAAAGAAGGGGAGGAGGAGTGGCACTATATGTAAAAAATACTATTAAAGCTTTGGAATTACAGAACTTAAAAGGGAGAGAGGAGGCATTGCGGGTTAAACTAGAAAGAGGGAAAGAGAAATCTATTTGCATTGGTGTGATATACAGACCTCCCTCACAAGCAGGGGCAGCTCAAGGCAGTCTGCTGCCTGAGGCGAAGAATGAGATGGCGCCCCCCCCCCCATCACCTTAGAGGGGGCGGGGCTTTTTCAGAAATCCAATCAGAGACTGAACCAAATCAAAAAGCCGATTAGAGGAAATGCAAGATGTTTGAACACAGGGCCATATCGAACTGCAATCGCACCTTATGCGACTTGCAACTCAGGCGCACACACCCCTCTCCCCCCATACCTCCGTCCAGTGCTACCTGCTCTTTCCCTGCTGCTGCCGCCCTCTGTTTTTTTCACGGCAGCGCCGGCAGCAGGGAAAGAGTAGGCAGCACTGGACGGAGGTATGGGGAGGAGGAGGGGGGGCATGCACCCAATCTGAAAGGCGCCGGCACTCTAAGCAGATCTGTCCCTCCCTGCTCTGGCGTTGTGTTGGAGGAGGGAGGGACCAGACCTGCTTAAAGTGCTGCAAAAAGGCTTTGGGTGCATTTTAACTGCCTGCTATTGTCCTGCCAGCGGCAGCAGGGCAACAGCAGAGAGCCGAAATGTGCCCCCCAAGCCTTTGCGCCCTGTGCGGCTGCACTGCTTGCACAGGGCTAGGTACGGTCCTCTTTGCACACCAAGGAACTAAAAGACAGCAAGAATCAATAATAGAGTTTATAAAACTAAATTATAACCCATTTTTATTTTATTATAAACTGTGTTATGGTTCTCCCTTTTTCTTTTTCAACATATATTTTGCATCCACAGTAGGTGCAGAGCAGAACCAGGACATTCACCCACAGAACTCAATATTAAAAAAAAAAAATCTGATTCTGATCATCTCACTAACAACAACAACAACAACAAGAACCACTATTCTCCAGTACCAGACATATTGTGAACTAATAAAAAACCTTACAACAAAAAGCAAACCTACCATACCATACCATATTAGCACAAACTTCCAAAAGTCACATAAGGAGCCCATCCAAAAAAAGCGTCACTGTAAATACTACAGTAGGCCCTGGAACATCCATGCACCCATTTGAAAAACTGAACAAGTCAAATTACTACAGTATAGTATAGATCTTTATATACAAACTGCATGTTAACAGAACACCTGACCTCAGTCACACACACACAACGTCGACCCTCACCAAGTACAGAATAAGTAACCATAATCTAAAGTAAAAATACAAATATGTAGACAAAATTTAAACTGAAACCCCAAGAAGCCAGAGTCCACATGCAGTACAACATCAGATAAATAAGAGATGCAGTTCCCCAATACTGTGTAAAATATAAAAATAGTACAAAGTCCAATCACCAAAATTAAATAAAATTATTTTTTCTTCCTTTGTTGTCTGACTATTTTATTCTCTGATCATGCTGGTCCCAATCTGAGGCTTCTGCTTTCCTGTCTTCTCTTAGCTCTCTTTCTGTGGTCTATGGTCCATGGTCCATCTGCCATTTCTTATCTCTTCTTTTGTTTTCTTCACTTCCTTCCATCAGCCCATTTCCAGTTTCAGTAACCCTCCTCAGTATCAGTCCCCTTTCCAGTCCTCCCCTCCCAGTACCTTCCAATGTCAAACACCTTGCATTCCCATGACTGCCACTTGTGTCTGTTCCCTTCCAGTCCCCCTCCTTTCCCCCTGTCCAGCCCCTTCTAGTCCAAATACCATCCCAGGTATCAGCTCAGGTTCACTCTCAGTGCCACCCCCCCCCCCCCAGTCAGCTCCCTTCCAGCCACCCTACCCTCTGTCCATCTCTCTTCCAGTGCCATTCACATGTCAGCTCCCTTCCAGCCTCCTCCCTATTACCCAGCTACCTACCACTCCCATCCCCAAGTGTCAGCTCCCTTCCAGTCCCCCTTTGATACATTCCAGGTGTCAGCTCCTTTCCAGCCCCCTCCTTTCCTTCCTGCCCCATCCTTCCCCTGGCAGACCCTCTCAGTATCCGCTCCCTTCCAGTCCTATTCTACCATCCCCCCCCCCACATCAGCCCATTTGTAGCCCTAGCCCCTAGTTTTCTTCCAGGGCCAGCAGCACTCTCCTTCCCTCCCCTATTAGCCCATTTCCTGTCCCAGTCCATTTCTAGTCCTATCCCCTTTATCAGCCCACCCCAGTCCTAGCCCCCCAATCAGCCCATTACCAGTCGTAACCCTCCAATAAGTCCATTTTCAGTCCTAGCACCCCAATCAGCCCATTTCCGGTCCTAGTCTCCCCTCATAGCCCATTACCAGTCCTAACCCCCCATCAACCCATTTCCAGTTCTAAACCCCATCAGTCCATTTCCAGTCCTAGCCCTCCCCCGATAGCCCATTACCAGTCCTAGCCCCCTCCGATCAGCCCATTTCCAGTCCTAAGCCCCCATCAGCCCATTTCCAGTTTTACCCCCTCCCGATAGCCCATTATCAGTCCTAACCCCCCTCCTGATCAGTCCATTTCCAGTTCTAAACCCCCATCAGTCAATTTCCAGTCCTAACCCCCCATCAGTCCATTTCCAGTTCTAAACTCCCATAACCCATTACCAGTCCTAACCCCCCATCAGCCCATTTCCAGTTCTAACCCCCCCAATAGCTCATTACCAGTCCTAGCCCCCTCTGATCAGCCCATTTCCAGTCCTAAGCCCCATCAGCCCATTTCCAGTTTTACCCCCTCCCGATAGCCCATTATCAGTCCTTACCCCCCTCCTGATCAGTCCATTTCCAGTTCTAAACCCCCATCAGTTAATTTCCAGTCCTAACCCCCCATCAGCCCATTTCCAGTTCTAAACCCCCATAACCCATTGCCAGTCCTAACCCCCCCATTAGCCCATTTCCAGTTCTAAACCCCCATCAGTCGATTTCTAGTCCTAACCCCCCAACAGTCCATTTCCAATTCTAACCCCCCCCATAGACCATTACCAGTCCTAGCCCCCCTCCCGATCAGTCCATTTCCAGTACTAACCCCCATCAGCCCATTTCCAGTTCTACCTCCCCCATAGCCCATTACTATTCCTAACCCCCCATCAGCCCATTTCCAGTTCTAAACCTCCCAATCAGTCCAGTTCCTATCCTACCCCCCCCCCCCCATCAGCCCAGTTCCAGTCCTAGACCCCTCCCACCCCAATCCAGGGAAATTGAAAAAAAAAAAACTCCGGTGTAAGAAGCAGCTGCTGTTGTTGTTCTAGCGGCGGCAGCGGTAGACTGAGGAGCCCCACGGCCGGCCACCCACGGTCCCGCCACCCCCCCCCCCCAGAGAACCTGCTGGTTTCCCCAGCTCCGCTTTGCAGAGCCGCGGCGAAGGGACAGTGTTTCCCTTAAACGCAGCTCTGTTAAAGCTGAGCCCACAGCACTGATGGGAAACAGGAAATGCCCATTTTTCAGATATGTTAGTGAGAGGAGGCAGGACAAAAGTAGTATTGTCAGACTCAAGGGTGCAGGGGAGGGATATGTAGAAACTGATAAGGATAAAGCGTAATTGCTTAAGAAATATTTCTGTTCTGTGTTCACAGATGAAGAACCAGGAGCAGGACCACAGAAAACACTCACGAACAGGAGCAAAAGCGAGGGATATCTTGAACAATTTTCAGAAGATTGTGTTCGTGAGAAACTAGCTCAACTTAAAGTAGACAAAGTGATGGGACCAGATGGGATACACCTAGAATACTAAGGGAACTTGGGGACGTTCTAGCAGCTCCACTGACTGACCTTTTCAATGCCTTGTTGGAGTCGGGAGTGGTGCCAGAGGACTGCAGAGAGGCTCATGTGGTGCCTTTACACAAAAGCGAAAGTAAGCATGTGGTTGAAAACTACAGGCCGGTTAGTTTAACTTCGGTGGTGAGTAAATTATTGGAAATGCTGCTGAAAGAGACAATAGCAAGGTTTCTGGAGTCCAGCGGATTACAGGATCCGAGGCAGCATGGATTCATGAGAGGCAGGTCTTGTCAGACAAATCTAATTGATTTCTTTGACTGGGTGACCAGGGAGTTGGACCGAGAGAGAGCCCTAGATGTGGTGTATTTAGATTTCAGTAAAGCCTTTGACACTGTTCCTCATAGGTGACTTATAAACAAACTGAGCACCCTAGGGATGGACCCTAAAGTTACTGCTTGGGTTAGAAACTGGTTGGGTGGTAGGGGACAAAGAGTACAGGTAAATGGAGCTCACTCTGAGGAGAAGGATATTACCAGTGGTGTGCCCCCGGGATCTGTCCTTTGTCTGATTCTTTTTAACATCTTTGTTAGTGATATAGCGGAAGGGCTGTTGAGTAAGGTTTGCCTCTTTGCGGATGATACCAAAATCTGCAATAGAGTAGAAACCCAGGAAGGTGTAGATAACATGAGGAGGGATCTAGCTAAGAACATAAGAACATAACATAAGAACATAAGATATGCCATACTGGGTCAGACCAAGGTCCATCAAGCCCAGTATTCTGTTTCCAACAGTGACCAATCTAGGTCATATGTACCTAGCAGTTTCCCCAAGGGACACAGGTTCCACAATGCTTGTATTGGTTCAAGCATTGATATCCTGGGTCCCTTCTTAATAATGGTTTATGGACCTTTCCTCCAGGAACTTGTCCAAACCTTATTTAAACCCAGCTACACTAACAGCTTTTACTACATTCTCCTGTAGCAAATTCCAGAGTTTGATTACACGTTGAGTAAAAAAATATTTTCTCTTATTAGTCTTAAATAGGTACCCTGTAGCTTCATTGCATGTTTCCTGGTCTTTCTATATTTTGATGGTGTAAACAATCGATCTACGTTTACCTGTTCCACTCCGTTCATTAATTTATAGACTTCTATCATATCTCCCCTCAGCCGTCTCTTTTCCAGGTTAAAGAGCCCTAACCTTTTTAGCCTTTCTTCATAGGAGTATCCTTCCATTCCCTTTACCATTTTGGTGGCTCTTCTCTGAACCTTTTCTAATAACGCTATATCCTTTTTAAGATATGGCTACCAGAATTGCACACAATATTCAAGGTGCGGTCTCACCATGGAACGGTATATAGGCATTATAATATCTTTTGTTTTATTTTCCATTCCTTTCCTTATCATACCTAGCATTCTATTTGTTCTCTTGGCCGCCGCTGCACACTGGGCCGAGGGTTTTATCATGGTATCCACAATGACGCCTAAATCTTTTTCCTGGGTGGTGGTTCCTAATGTGGAACCTTGCATCGTGTAACCATAGTTTGGGTTGTTCTTCCCTAGGTGCATAACCTTGCACTTGTCCACATTAAATTTCATCTGCCATTTTGATGCCCAGTCTTCCAATTATCAAGATCCTCTTGCAATTTTCCACAATCCTCTTGGGTTTTAACAACTTTAAATAGCTTTGTGTCATCTGCAAATTTGATAACCTCACTCGTTATTCCACTTTCCAGGTCATTTATGAATATGTCAAAAAGCAGTGGACCCAGCACAGATCCCTGGGGTACACCACTATTCACCTTTCTCCATTGGAAAAATTGGCCATTTAGCCCTATCCTCTGCTTTCTATCTTTTAACCAGTTCCTGATCCACAATAGTACACTGCCTCCTATCCCATGACTCTTTAGTTTTGCCAAAGGTCTCTGATGAGGGACCTTGTCAAAGGCTTTCTGAAAGTCCAGATACACAATATCAACTGACTCACCTTTGTCCACCTGATTATTCACTCCTTCAAAAAAACATGTCAGGCTCACCGGTCTGTAGTTTCCCGGATCACCCCTGGAACCCTTTTTAAAAATTGGTGTTACATTGGCGATCCTCCAATCTTCAGGTATTAGAGATGATTTTAATGATAGTTCACAGATTACTAATAGCAGGTCTACTATCTCATATTTCAGTTCTTTCAACACCATTGGATGTATACCATCCAGCCCAGGTGATTTGCCACTCTTCAGTTTATCTAATAGTTGTAATACATCTTCCCGATGTATCGATTTTTCCTTCAATTCTTCTGCACCTTTAAATACCACTTCAGTCATGGGTAACATTCCTACATCTTCCTCAGCAAAGACCGAAGCAAAGAATTCATTCAGTCTCTCCGCTATCGCCTTGTTGCCTCTTAGTGCTCCTTTAACCCCTTTATTATCTAATGGACCAACTGACTCTCTCACAGGTTTTTTGCTACGAATGTACTTGAAAAGGTCTTTACTTCGCATTTTTGCTTCCGCAGCAAGTTTCCTCTCAAATTCTCTCTTTGCCTGCCTTATTAATGCCTCGCATTTGACTTGTCAGTGCTTGTGCTGTTTCCAGGTTTCGTCGTTTGGCTCTTTTTTCCATTTCCTGAAAGATGCTTTTTTGACAACAACAGCCTCTCTGACCTCTCCTTTAAACCATGCTGGCAGTTTTTTGGACTTCCTTCCACTTTTCTTAAAGCGTGGAATACAGCTGATCTGGGCTTCCAAGATAGTATTTTTCAACAACAGCCAAGCCTGATGTACGTCTTTAACCGTTGCAATTGCTCCTTTTAGTTTTTTCTTAACTATTTTCCTCATTTTATCATAGTCTCGCTTTCAAAAGTTAAAAGGTAGTACTGTGGATTTCCTTACTATCCCTCCTCCACTAATTAAATCAAAGGCGATCATGCTATGATCATTATTGCCAAGTGGCCCCAACAACCTTATCTCTTGCACTAGATCTGGTGTTCCACTAAGGACTAGGTCTAATATGGCTTCCCCTCTGGTCGGTTCATGAACCAGCTGCTCCAAGAAGCAGTCATTTATTTCATCTAGGAACTTTATCTCCCTAGCATGTCCTGACGTAACACTGACCCATTATTATTACTGCGCTGTAACTTTTGTTTGCTTCCTTGATTTCTTTGAGCATTTCATCATCCATTTGGTCATTCTGGCCAGGCGCTCGATAGTACACCCCCACTGCCATTGCCTTCCCCCTTTTACATGGAATTTCAATCCATATAGATTCTACAGCAGATTTTGTTTCCTGAAAAACTTTAATCCTTTCTGACTCAATGCCCTCTATAACATAGAGAGTAACCCCTCCACCAATTTGATCAGCTCTTTCATTACGATATAGTTTGTACCCAGGTATCACAGTGTCCCACTGGTTGTCCTTCTTCCACCATGTCTCTGATTTTCCAATTGTATCTAACCTTTCATTTAGTGCTATATATTCTAACTCTCCCATCTTATTTTTTAGACTTCTAGCATTTGCATACAAGCATTTTAGAGAATGCATTTTATTCATATTAATTTGGCTATTGTTAGACATGGGTAATTTGGGATCTTTAAGCTCTGCCTGCTCCATACTTGAAGGCATTTGGGCTACTTTACTCTTTTGTGGAACCTCTCTCCTTTTTGTAGTATCCTTCAAAGATACATTCTTCCGAACCATGTGCTCTTGGGCAACTGTCGGCTTTCCCCTAATATCTAGTTTAAAAGCTGCTCTATCTCCTTTTTAAAGGTTAATGCCAGCAGCTTGGTTCCATCCCGGTTAAGGTGAAGCCCATCCCTTCGGAAGAGCCCCTCCTTTCCCCAGAATGTTCCCCAGTTCCTAACAAATCCAAAACCCTCATCTCTGCACCATTGTCTCATCCACGCATTGAGACTCTGGAGCTCTGCCTGTCTTTTGGGTCCTGCGCGTGGAACAGGAAGCATTTCGGAGAATCCTACCCTGGAAGTTCTGGATTTCAACTTCCTACCTAAAAGCCTAAATTTAGCCTCCAGAACCTCCCTACCACATTTTCCTATGTCATTGGTACCGACATGTACCAAGACAGCAGACTCCTTCCCAGCACTATCTAAGACCTTATCTAGGTGGCGCGTGAGGTCCGCTACCTTAGCACCAGGCAGGCATGTTACCAGGCGATCCTCACGTCCACCAGCCACCCAGCTATCTACATGCCTAATGATCGAATCACCAACTATAACGGCTGTCCTAACCCTTCCCTCATGGGCACATGACCCTTTAGAAACTTCCTCGGTGCGAGAGGGTTTTACATCACCTGGAGGACAGGTCCTAGTTACAGGATCACTTCCTGCCACACCAGGGTGATACTCTCCTGTCACGTGACCTCTCTCCTCCATGGCAACAGGGATGCTGCCAGACTGGAGGTGGGACTTCAGGACTATATCCCTGTAGGTCTCGTCTATGTACCTCTCTGTCTGTCTTATGCTTTCCAAGTCTGCTACTTTAGCCTCTAGAGAACGGACTCGTTCCCTGAGAGCAAAGAGCTCTTTGCACCTAGTGCACACGTAAGACCTCTCACCAACTGGGAGAAAATCATACATGTGACACTCAATGCAAAAGACTGGAAAGCCCCCATCTCGCTGCTGGACTGCTGTCTGCATCTTAGTTTTAATTTTGTGTTTAGATCTAAGTTCTTTACTTACTAAGGGTTGCTATGGATATTTATACTAATAAAACTGTACCTAATACGTGTAATATATCTTGTTCACCTGAAGCTTAACTAATCTCAGGTCCTTGTGTATGACTGATTTGGGTAATGAGCTTCACCTGAGAGCACCTCCTGCCTTTTAAGATGTGTAAGTACCTATAAAGCTACGATTATCCCAGGGGTGGGTGGGTGTGGGGAGGGAGGGAGGGAAATAACACTTATTAAAAGAGGGCTGCTACACAGTACCCTGTCTTGTGCTGCTGAGGTAAGCTATATTCTGATTGAAGAATAGTCTAGAATTTGGCAGCTGCGATTTAATGTTAAAAAATGCAAGGTCATGCATTTGGGCTGCAGCAATCCAAGGGAGCAATATAGGGGGTGAAGTACTTTTGTCCACTAAAGAAGAGTGGGACCTAGGCCTGGTTGTATCTGATGATCTTAAAGTAGCTAAACAGGTAGAAAAGGCAACGGCAAAAGCTAGAAGGATGTTTGGGTGCATACGGAAGGGAATGGCTAGCAGAAAAAAGGAGGTGATAATGCCTCTGTATAAGTCTTTGGTGTGAACTCATTTGGAGTATAGTGTGCAATTCTGGAGACCGCACCTTCAAAAGGATGTGAACAGGATGGAGTCAGTGCAGAGGTTGACTACTAACATGATTATTATTATTATTATTAAAGACTTATAAAGCGCCGCAACATACGAAGTGCTGTTCAAACATAGAAGAGAGACAGTCCCTGCTCATCAGAGCTCACAATCTAATAAGACAGAAAACAAAATAAGTTACATAATACAAATAACAAAAATTTACAGGAGAAAGTAAGCAAATGTTGATAGAGAGATCAAGATAGGGTAAGAGAGGAATGGAAAGCAATAGTGAAGAGGTGGGATTTTAGTCTGGACTTGAAAATGGCCAGGGAGGACGCCTGGCACACTGAGATAGGAAGACTATTCCAAGCAAAGGGTACTGCAAGTTGGAAGGAGCGAAGTCTGGAATTGGCAGTACAAGTAAAGGGCACAGATAAACGAAGACTGTTAGAAGAGCAAAGCAACCGAGAGGTGTTGTAAGGAGAGATGAGAGATGAAAGGTACTGGGGGGCAGAAGAGAGAATACATTTATAGGTCAGGAGGAGAAGTTTAAATTGGATACAGAGACAGATGGGAAGCCAATGAAGTGACATGAGGAGAGGAGTGATGTGGGAAAAACGAGACTGGCGGAAAATGAGTTGAGCAGCGGAGTGTTGAATTGACTGAAGAGAAAAGAGGTGACTTGCAGGGAGGCCGGCAAGGAGAACGTTACAATAATCAAGATGGGAGGTGATTAAGGAGTGGACAATCAATTTAGTGGTGTCAACAGAGAGGAAGGGGTGAATTTTGGAAATATTGTATAGAAAGAAAAGACAAGTTTTAGCAATGAGCTGGATATGTGAAGAGAAAGAGAGAGAGGAATCGAAGATAACACCAAGGTTACGTGCTGAAGAAACAGGGAGGAGTACAGAGTTATCAACAGAGAGAGAGAAAAGGGAAAGAGGAGGGAAAGCATTCGGGGGAAAGATAAGAAGCTCAGTTTTGGCCATGTTCAGTTTTAAGCGGTGGTGGGACATCCAGGCAGCAATGTCAGAGAGGCAGAGTGAGATCTTAGACTGGATATCAGGAGAGATAACAGGTGCAGAAAGTTAGATTTGAGAGTCGCCAGCATAGAGATGATAGTGAAAGCCATGGGAAGAGATAAGGGTGCCAAAAGATTGGGTATAGAGAGAGAAGAGGAGTGGATCTAAGACAGAACCCTGAGGAACTCCTACAGGTAGTGGGGTTGAAGAGGAGGAGCAGCCATCGAAGCACACACTGAAAGAGCGATGGGATAGATAGGAAGAGAACCAAGATAGTACAGAGTCTTTGAATCCAAGTGAGGATAGGATGATAAGAAAAAGGTTATGGTCAACAGTGTCGAAGGCAGCAGAGAGATCAAGAAGAATGAGGACAGAGTAAAAGCCTTTGGACTTTGCCAAGAACAAATCATTCGAGACTTTAGCAAGAGCAGTTTCAGTGGAGTGTAGGGGACGGAAGCCAGATTGTAAAGGATCCAAGCAGGTATGAGAGGAGAGGAAATCAAGACAACGGTGATAGACTGCACGCTCAAGTAGATTTATTTATTTATTTATTTATTTAACTGTATTTCTATACCGCTTTTTCTTACAATCAAGGCGGTTTCACAGCAAACAATCAAAAGGGGTGATAGTGTTTTTCATGCAGTGAAGGATATATCATGACTTGTGTGTATGTTGTGTTGTGTGTTTGATTATGTTGAGCTATGTACATTGTGCGCTATGATACATCATGTTTTATAGTACATTCTTTTATACATTTCGTGTTAAGAAACATCATGGGCCATTATACATTCTCTTTTCAGTGGGTCGGAGGGAGGTATGTTGGTTGTTCCTGGTAGTTAGATCATGTGACGTGTCCATAGTGTTCTATGAACAGCGTTGTCTTCAGCTGTTTGCGAAAGTCTTTGAGGTCCGTCGTTGATCTCAGATCGTCTGGGAGGTTGTTCCAGATTGTAGGTGCAGCCAGGGAGAGTGCTCTTTCTGTGGTGTCCTTGCGTGTGTTTCTGAAGTCTCTTGGGGTGCTGACTCGGTTGGAGGTTCCTTTTCTTCTTTGGGCATGTGCTGGTGTCTGGTTGTATGGGGGTGTGCAGGCTGTTAGCTGAAGTGTGTTGTTTGATCTTAAATATGTTTATGATTGTTTTGTATTTGATGCGTGAACTGATTGGGAGCCAGTGTAAGTCTTTCAGAATAGGTGTGATGTATTCATGTCTTGTTGATCCAGATATTATGCGGGCTGCGGTGTTTTGTGCTAGTTGTAGTGGTTTGAGCGTTTGTTTTGCTAGTCCAAGGTAGATTGGGTTGCAGAAGTCCAGTAAGGGGGTTATTAGTGCTTGGCATACGGTACGGAAGTGCTCAGTGGTGAGGAGGGGTTTCAGTCTTCTGATGATTCTCATTCTGTAGTATGCATTTTTGATTGTTTTGCTTACGTGTGTCTTGAGGTTCACTTCATTGTCCAGAGTCACTCCGAGGTATTTTACTTCCGATTTTATTGGAATGGTTGTATTTTGTATCTTGATGTCCGGTGGGTGGATGAAGTCTGGGTTATGAGTGATGATTAGTGCCTCAGTCTTGCTGTAGTTGATTGCGAGGTTGTTGTTTTGACACCATCTTGTCATTTGTGTGAGGCAGTTTGTTATTTTAGAGTAGTCCGGGTCGTGAACTGAGATAGGTGTGTATATCATGATGTCATCTGCATAGATAGTATATTGAATGATGTTCTTTTTCAGGATGTCACATATTGGCTGGATGTAGATGTTAAACAGTAGTGCTGAGAGTGCGGATCCTTGTGGTACTCCTTGGAGGACTTTTATTGGTCGAGAGGTGTTATGACCTACCTTTACCTGTATCCGCCTGTCGGTTAGGTATGAGTGGAACCATTTTAAGGTGGGTCCATGTAGCCCAATGTTTTTTAGTCTTTCCAGGAGAGTTTTGTGATCTACTGTGTCAAATGCTGAAGAGATGTCAATGAAGATCATTATGATTCCATTCTTGATGTTGTCTATGGTTCGTAGGATGCTGTCGAAGAGGTAAATCAGTAATGTTTCGACTCCATGGTTGGGGCGAAAGCCGTGTTGGTTGTCATCCAGTGGTGCATGGTTGTCGATGTGTTCTTGTAGTTGTTGTTGTACTGTTTTTTCAATGATTTTTGCCAGAAAGGGTATGCTGGATATTGGTCGGTATGCTGTTGGGTTGTTCTTGTCGAGAGTTGTTTTCTTTGGGATCGGTCTTACTGTGGCAAGCTTTAGTTGATTCGGCATGAGTCCTTGAGTGAGGGAGTTGTGCACTATGTTGTGTATGATGTGGATGAAGTTTGATTTGGTGGCTTTGACCCATGACACTGGGCAAGGGTCTGTAGGGGCGGTGCTTGTATTGATTGTGGAGATGATGAGGAATAGTTGCTCCGTTGAAGGTGAGGAGAATGTGTCCCAGGTCTTAGGGTGTGAGTTAGACCTGGTGGGTGTGCTGGGTCTTGTTTGCTCTGCTGAGTGAAATCTTTCCTTGATGTGGTCAGCAAATGTTTGCGGGTCTATTTGTACTTCTTCTTCTGTCCTTTGTTCTTTTGTGAGGATTTTCATGATTTCGAATAGCTCTCTGGGTTTGTTGATGGAGGTATTTATCATGTTTGTATGGTATTCTCTCTTTGATTGGTTGATGTGTTCATTGTATTGTTTTTGCTTTGTTAGGTATAGTTGCTGGTTTTCCGATGTCTTGGTCTTTCTCCATCTCCATTCTATCTTTCTGAGTTCCCTCTTTTCTTGTCGTATGGTTTTTGAGTACCATGGTTTGTGTTGTATCTTGTTGTGACGGTGTTTCTTGGGTCTAGCATCAGTTGCTTTGGTGGCGTTAGATAGAGTGCTGTTCCAGTTGGTGATTTGAGCCTCCAGGTCGTCTGTTTCTATGGTCAGATGTTGTATCGTGTCCTGTAGGAACGTGTCCCTGTCGAAATTCTTGAATCGTCTTTGTGTGGGTGTGTTGTCTTAGCGTTCATTTAGCTTGTCTTTTTGTAGTTGTATATTTATCTCAATTATGTAGTGGTCTGACCATGGAACTGGGGTGATGGTGGGTGTTGATATTAGACCTCTCGAGGTTAGGTAATTGGATGCAAAGATGAGGTCTGGGGATGATCCGTGTCTGTGCGTTGGGGCATCGACTATTTGGGTGAACTGAAGTGAAGTCATTGCCTGAAGGAAAGCTTCTGCATCTTTGGTGTTGGTGGACTTGAGGTTGAAGTCTCCTAGCAGCAGATTAGAGATGAAAGGAAGGAGAGAGATGGGATGATAGTTAGAAGGACAAGTGGGATCAAGTGAAGGTTTTTTGAGGAGGGGTGTAACCACAGCATGCTTGAAAACAGAAGGGAAGATTGCAGTGGAGAGAGAGAGGTTAAGAATATGAGAAATAGAAGGGACGAGAGATGAAAAGATGGAGCTAAGGAGGTGGGTGGGGAAGAGGTCAGAAGAGCAGGTAGTAGGTTTAGAGGAAGAGAGAAGGAGTGACGTTTCCTCGTCAGAGACCATAGGGAAGGAAGAAAGGGTGACAGAAGTTTGGGGAGGGGAGAAATGGGAAATAGGGGGGGAAGAGGGGGAGGAGGGGAACTGGAGGGTGATTGTGTGGATTTTGTCATGGATGTAGTTAGCCAAGGTTTGGGCAGAAAGGGAGGGAGGAATCAGGGATGGAGGCACACTGAGGAGAGAATTGAGTGTGCTAAAGAGACGACAAGGAGGAGCCATCGCACCAGCAAAAAGAAGCCGCCGTCGGCGGGCCAGCCCTACTGCCTGCAGCCATCTTCTGCTCCCCCGATCGGGGTTGAGCACCCTGAGCGGGCCTGCCAACTTTCCCGCTCGGGGATCTCCTGCCCAATCGGGGCTGTGGGAGAAGGAGGAGGAGCCATCGCACCAGCAAAAAGAAGCCGCTGTCAGCGGGCCAGCCCTACTGCCTGCAGCCATCTTCTGCTCCCCCGATCGGGGTTGAGCAGCCTGAGGGGGCCTGCCAGCTTTCCCGCTTGGGGATCTCCAGCCCAATCGAGGCTGTGGGAGAAGGAGGAGGAGCCATCGCACCAGCAAAAAGAAGCCACCGTCGGTGGGCCAGCCCTACTGCCTGCAGCCATCTTCTGCTCCCCCGATTGGGGTTGAGCACCCTGAGCGGGCCTGCCAGCTTTCCTGCTCAGGGATCTCCAGCCCAATCGGGGCTGTGGGAGAAGGAGGAGGAGCCATTACACCAGCAAAAAGAAGCCGCCGTCAGGCGGTCCCGCGCCTGGCGGGCCTGCGCCTGAGGGCCCTTTGGCGTGGTCCTTAGGTGGCAGCCCTCCTGATTCCCTTACCTCACCGCTCCAGCAGAACCAGCCACCACACTAACACATTCCCTGAAGAATTATCTACCGACCCTCTGAGACACTTTGCTACTTAAAAGAAGGACACCACTGCTCTAGGAGGTAAATCCTCTCATTTAAATGCGGATACTCCATCAGGGACATGTAGAACTGAACATTAATCTGTTTACCTTGTTCCCTCCAAAGCTAAATTGCCTGCTTTAAATCGTAGATTTGCTTATTACCTAGATATCATGCTGTGAATAGCTTTCAATTTTTGCAACTAGATGCTCTGACCTACCGTATTCTGCTACAGTACTGATACAGTTTTGCTACAGTTTTGCCACAGTACTGATTTTTGGCCTCGAGTTTTGCTACAGCACTGATACAATTTTGATCCATTACTGTTACATTGTTATATTTCCTACTACTATTGCCTTAACTTGTATCTTGGTGTCAAAATTAAATCCTGCACTCAAACGTATTAGCCCTCCACCCTAAGTATTAACCATCCACCCTAAGTAGCCATCTCACTTAGGACACCAAAAATGCCTCCAATCTTATCCTTATTCCTCCTCCTCCTTACCTCTTGTGCCCCCAACCTATCACACGCATTGAGTCCTGGCATCAGTCATATCCCAATTCTCTACAACAACAGCAGAAGATGGTCTGAAAACCCCCGTCAACATTCAACAAAAGCCAGCGCCCTCCATCCTCACCTTCTACACATTCCCTTACAAGACTTTAAAAGGACCCAAACTGAGAAATATAACTACCAACAGTTACTCAAATGTGCGCTTATCAATGCCAGATCAACATGCTCAAAATGGCCTGCAATCAATGACCTTATAACCATACATGACCTTGATATCCTAATGATAACTGAATCTTGGTTATCCGTCTATGATAATGTTCTAATCAACCAGATGTCACCACCCGGTTATTCGATCTTTATCTGCCATAGGGCCCACCAGAGGGGCGGTGGAACACTCATCTTCGCCAGATCCGAACTCCAATTCACACTAAGCAATACCTCTAGCTCAACCTATCTGGACATAATATCCATATCGAATGAACACCGTTTAATTAACCTACTATACTGAGCTCCAACTTCATCTCCAGATAACCTCCCATCAATAATCGACCTAGCTTGCAACTCCACCAACCCACGCGCCTTAAATTTCCTGATGGGAGATTTCAACTTGCCCTCCCTACACGATACGCATTCAACAGCATTCATTGATGCAATGAATGAACTGGGCTACACGCAACTCATCAACCTCCCTACTCATAACAAGGGTGGTATACTGGACTTGATCTTTGTACCACAGACCGCCATCAATCCTTCCCAGAGCTTGCTACTCTCCATAACTCCTGTACCCTGGTCCGACCATCACTTACTCCTATTTCACATACCCACCAATGATCTCAGCATTTCCAGCAACAAAGCACGTTCCCCTACTAGAATGGAAACAACACACTTTCGACCCCTTGTTAAGGATAAGGCTCTTAAGAAGATCCTACCTCTACTTGCCAATGAATCCCTCGATCCAGATGAACTGGTATCCAATTGGGATGACACCCTTAGAGCGGCTGCCTGCCTACCATCCATCAGCTCGAACCGTGCAAAACGTGAACACACACCATGGTACTCCCAGGATCTGAAAACATCGCTCCTCCACCTATGTAAGCTCGAGAGACAATGGCGCCACACCCGGACTCCTGAGGCACTCAGTGCATACTCCACTCACCTGCAAGCCCACTGTCAAAAAACCATGGAAAAAAGAAAACAGTATCACTTAGAATTACTAAGGCGATCATTGAACAAACCTCACGACTTATTCAACATTGTGAAGTCATTAACTGGTGATCCAGCACTAGCCCAACCAACCATGCCCCCGCTGCAAGACTATTCCTACTACCTTCAATCAAAGATGATACAGACTAAGTACAACATGAAAGCAACCATATTATCTACCTCCACCCCACACGGACCCCCCCCCCCAACCAACCCCTCTGCTGTCATTCTCCAAGGTATCCAACAAAGAAATTTTAGACATCATCTCATCTATTAACCTCACCACTGCCCCCAACGATCCTTGCCCCGCTAGCTGGATTAAAGAGCTGCCCCATAACCTCAGCCCAACTATACGTAGAATCTTAAATCAATCATTCACAACAGGATCCTTCCCTCAAAGCTTAAAATACACATCAATCTGCCCCCTGTTGAAGAATAGTAGGCTCGATCCATCTAAAGTTGAGTCCTTCCGACCAATTTCGAGCATCCCACTGCTTGCCAAAATTATGGAGAAGGTAGTCCAGCGGCAAATCCAACACCATGTTGATACTGTTGCACCATTGGACCCATTCCAACATGGCTTCAGGGAAGCACACGGCGTGGATACCATCCTCACAACCCTTTTCAACAACCTAATCACAGGAATTGACAATATCAACCACGGATTCGTCCTTATCTTCTTAGACATAGCAGCCGCCTTCAATTCAGTGAATCACGAAACACTTCTATTTCGCCTCAAAGATAAAGGTCTACAAGGCTCAGCACTAACCTGGTGTGAATCCTATTTGTGTAACAGATGGCAACAAGTCAAAGCAGGTTCCAAGAATTCTAAAGCATTCTCACTGAAGCAAGGTGTACCTCAGGGATCTTCCCTCTCTGCATTAATGTTTAACATCTACATGCAGCCCATTTGCGCTTTAATCCGTTCCTTCAACATCCAATGCCTTGCTTATGCAGACGACATCCTCATGTACACACAGTTTAAAGTCAATCAACTGGACTTTTCTCCAATTACAAGATGTTTTCAAGTGGTAGCAGACTGGCTCCTCTCTCAAAATCTATGTATTAATCACAGCAAAACAGATGTACTATTCATCTCGCGAAACCAGAAATTCACGCCACCTTCCTCACTTCTAGTCAATAACATTGAACTGAAGTCCAAATCTACCATTCGCTACTTGGGCATCACCCTCGACAAGCGTCTTGACATGTCAGCACATGTCATGAATACAACTAAAGCAATATATCACAAGATCCGTTCACTACGCCATCTCCGCCCACTTCTTGACTTCCCTGACTACCATTCAGTTTTCCAAGCCTTAGTCATCCCACACCTTGACTTTGCTAACATTATCTTACTCTGACTTCCACAGTCGACTCTTAACCCACTACGACTTGCCATGAACTCCAGCTGCAAGAGTACTGGCAGTGCTCTCAAGATCAGACCACATAACGCCAGTTCTAAAGAACCTACACTGGCTTCTGCTGTGGGCCAGAATCAATTTCAAGGCTTTGGTCATGACATTCAAGGCCCTTAAGAACCATCTCCCCACGCCTATCAGAGACCTTCTCAACAGCACACCAGACAACAGAACCAGGAGATCCACATCGATGAATACACTTGAAGTCCCGAAATTATTGATAAAATGCAGGAAGTCAACAGCGAGTAGAGCTTTCTCCATTTTTGCACCTATGGCATGGAATGCCCTCCCTGCGGAGATCCGGGCCATCTCAAACCTGACGCTATTCCGAAAAGCCCTCAAACATCACCTATTCATACAACATTACCCTGACACCAATCCCGATATTCATACTGCCATCACCTTACTTCCCTACCTAGCTCGTCCCTTAGATCATCCTCATGTAGATAATAGTTAACCAACTTTTTTCCCCTATCTGCTTCTCTGACCCATGAACCCAGACCTCTAGGTAAAGTTTTCTTGATTGTCACTGTAAGAGTATCTATAATTTGTATATAATTTGTATATAATCTGTACATAGTTGCCCCCGGTTCTTTCTCCATGTTACTTTCCCTGTTCATTGTAAAAACTCGATGTAACTTGTTACATTCTTGTATGTTCTGTTCAAATGTAAACCGCACTGATTATAATAGCGCGGTATATAAGAAATAAAAATAAATAAATAAATAAAAATAAAGGGTTAAAGGAAAGAGAGTTAGATTGAGGAAGTAAATTTGTTTGAAAAGCGCAATGGCTGATTGGAAGGAGGAGAGCATGAATTTAAAGTGGAGAAAGTCAGGATAAGAGCAGGATTTGAGCCAGGCACACTCAGCATAGCGGGCACAAGAGCGCAGAAAGCGGGCAATAGGGGAGAGCCAGGCCTGAGGAGAAGGACGCCTAACAGGACGGGGGATGAGGGGGGCAAAAGTATCAAGGGTGGAGGAGAATGCAGTGTTATAAGAGGTCACAGCCTCATCAATAGAATTGGAAAGCAGAGTGGATAAGGAGAGAGAGGAGGTGAGAGCTAAAGGATCAATGGCAAGAAGGTTTCTAAATAGGTTAGTGCAGACAGGATGAGGGTGGGGTGGGGATGATGAATAGTAAGGCTTAAAAGGTGGTGGTCAGATAAGGGAAGGACAGTGTTACAGAAATTGGAAGGTGAACAGTAAGAGAAGAAAATTAAGTCAAGGCAGTGACCATGTCGGTGAGTGGAGGCAGTGGAACAGAGTTGAAGGTTATGTGAGGAGGTAAGGGAGAGAAGCCTTAAAGCAGGGGGATCAGAAGGGCTGTCAACATGAATGTTGAAGTCACCAAGAATAAGAGTGGCGAAGGAAGGGTGAAGAAAGGTAGAAAGCCAAAAATCAAAATCAGAAAGAAAAGTAGAGACGGAAATGTCAGGAGGACGATAGATAACAGTGACTCGGAGTGGAAGAGGAGAGAAGAGGCGGATGGAGTGGAATTCAAAGGAGAGAGGGGAATGAGAGTGAGGTGGCATGAGGGTCTGGAAGTGACAGGAGGGACACAACAGAAAGCCAGTACCCCCACTGCGACCAGTAGGATGAGGAGTGTGGGAAAACTTATAGCCGCCATGACAAAGAGCGGCAATGGATGCAGTGTCATCAGAAAGAAGCCAGGTCTCAGTTAGGGCAAAGAGGTGAAATGAGCGGGAAATAAAAAGGTCATGAACAAAAGCAAGTTTATTAGAGATAGAATGAACGTTCCATGAGGCACAAGAAAAGGGGAGGGCAGACAGGGAGAGAAGAGGAATCAGAACAAGGTTAGATAAGTTGCGAGAAGGCCTAGACCTAACGTGAGAGAAATAATTAGGGAGCGCGAGAAGTACGTCTAGGGAGACCAGAAATAGGGAAGACATAGATAAGGTTCACTAGATTACGTAAAGGCCTCATTGTAACAATATAAGACTTGGGAGTAACGTACCCGAAATGAGGAAGAAAGGAGGAGCAGAGTACAAAAGAGACAAGAAGGACAAATCAAATGTAAATAAAGAATCAAATATAGGGATGGGAGCATATAGAATCAGCAGGTTAGTGGTCTTCATTATAAAGCATATGAGGACAGACTGAAGGATCTTAATATGTACACCTTAGAGGAAAGGCGGGATAGAGGTGATATGATTGAGATATTTAAATACTTCCGTGGCATAAATGTTCAGGGAGAGAGCCTCTTTCAATTGAAAGCAAGTTCTGCTACGAGGGGACATGGGATGAGGGTGAAGGGAGATAGATTCAGAAGTGATATGCGGAAATATTTCTTTACGGAAAGAGTAGTGGATCCGTGGAATAGTCTCTCAGTGGAGGTGGTAGAGATCAGGACAATAACTGAATTCAAAAAAGCATGGGACAAACACAGAGGATCTCTAAAGGAAAAAAGGGGACTGTTGTAGTTGTTGATATGGAAGGACAGACTAGATAGGCCATGTGGTCTTTTTCTGTCATCATATTTCTATGTTTCTATGCCCATGGCAAAAGGCAGTGACAGCCCCATGACATGAGGCAAAGAAGCAGGAAATCCTGTGTGCCATGAAGCCCCACTGTGCAAATAAAAAGGTGCTCAGATCTGTGGGAGAGTGCACCAAAAGAACACACAGAGAAAGCCACAGTGATCCAGAGAACACAGAGCAGAGAAAATGTGGGTGGCACACCAGCAGCCCACACAAAACAAGGGGAACAGGCAGGAAGTGAACCCCAGGTCTGTGCCTGAACCACTAGGCCAAACCCTCAACCCCACCACCAGGCATGATGTGAATATGCAAAGTGTTACCTTTTGAAGGACCCATCTCAGGCACGTCCAAACAGACAGGAGCAAAAATGGTACTGTGCAATGCTGCAATGTGCCTCGTATCCCAGATACAGCTGTGTCCAAGACAGGTGACAGGTTCCAAAGACAGGTCCCAACATAGCATGCAAGGCCCACAATGTACATCACAGGGCAGGCAGCAAATGTCACAGATCACCTGAACAATGTTGATTGCAGCCCATCTGGGCAGTGGTCCACTGTCCCTGGGGATCCCTAGCCCATGTCCCAGCCAGTAAGCTCTGTGGGCACACATGAACCAGGAGGTTAGGAGAGCAGGGCAAGCTGTAGTCCAGGGGGAGGTATCGCTAGAGATGTACCAGCACAATGGGACTGGGTCCAGCAGCTGCAGGTGGCGGGATGTCAATCAAGCAGCAGTAGGGACAGGCCTGGGAGGGAAGAATAATGCACACATGGAATTCACCACCCTTTGTGTCCACAGACACCTCCACATCATGAGGGACACTAAAGCATACTGTGTGCAGTTCAGGGCAATCCACCACACACATCCACAACTGCTGAACTGACTCCGGCGACAGCAGTAGCAGGAGCAAGGTGAGTATTCATGTATTGTGACAACACAGGTGCCATGATGCCAGACCCGCCCCAGACCCAATGTGGCAGGACAATGCAGGGAGGACAGCAGAGAGAGCATGTGGCAGGGACATGGCAGCCAGACAACATGCCCACTGTCACTAATGCCCACCTCCTTGTATCCCATACAGTCATCCCAGTTGAGGACTCCCCCATCCTTCCGCGCCAGTGGAGGATGAGGATGATGAAAAAGAGGGGGAAGATGCAGAAGAGGAGGCAGAGGAATCAGAGGGAGAGGCGGAGGAGCAGCCCCAGCAGTGTGGCCACCGTGGCACTGCTACCACCAGTACACCCAGCTCCATAGTGCTATCCAGCAGTTCCCTGTCAGGGGAGAGTGGGAAGGATGAGGAGATCACCCTAACATTGATGGAGGTGCCCTGCTTCCCTGACAGGGGAGTCAGGATAGCACAGTGTGGGATGTGGAGGAGACTCCACAGTTGGGGGCCCAGGGAATAGGTGGTAACCCAGCCAAGGGGGGATGCAGGGCACAACTGGGCAGTGCCCCTGAGGAGGGGGAAGAGGCAGAGGGTGCAGAGTCCCTGGAAGAGGGGGAGGTGAGGGACACACCATCTGGTGCTGCCCTATGGCTGGAGGAGGGGGGGACAAAAAAGGGGGCACCGAAGGACTGCGGCATAGATGGGAGCACAAAGGGAGTGGAGGAAGGGGTGAATGTGAGCAGGGGGTGGAGGGCGGGGATGGGAGTGATCAGGGGGTGGAGGGAGGGGTCAGGAATGAGCAGAGGTGGAAGGAGGGGGCAGGAGCAAGCAGGGGGAGGGGTGGGAGCAAGCAGGAAGAGGGGGATAGGTGGGAGCAAATAGGAGGAGGAGGGAGGGCATGGGAGAGAGCAGGGGTGGAGGCTGGTGATGGAATTGAACAGGGGGTGGAGGGAGGGGTGGGAGTGAGTAGGGGGAGGAGGGGAGGATGGGAGCAAGCAGAGGGTGGAGGGTAGTGATTAGAATGAGCAGGGGGTGGAGAGAGGGATGGGAGTGAGCAGAGGGAGGAGGGAGAGAGTGGGAATGAGCAGGGGGTGGAGACTGGGGACATGAGTAGCCCATGATCTCAGAGCCCGGATATGGTGCAGCACAGTGAGGCACCAGACCACTGAAGCAGAGCGTGCAACCCTGCAGCTGAGAAAGGGCATGGAGGGCACCATACCCCAGGGCCTTGCAGCCCAGGTAAGTCCCCTGGACCTAAGCTATGCCATACTGGGTCAGACCAAAGTCCTTCAAGGTCAGTATCCTGTTTCCAACAGTAGCCGATCTAGGTCACAAGTACCACACAGGTTCCACAATGCTTGTACTGGGGCAAGCAGTGGATATTCTGGGTCCACTTTAATAATAGTTTATGGACCTTTCCTCCAGGAACTTGTCCAAACCTTATTTAAACCCAGCTACACTAACAGCTTTTACTACATTCTCCTGTAGCAAATTCCAGAGTTTGATTACACGTTGAGTAAAAAAATATTTTCTCTTATTAGTCTTAAATAGGTACCCTGTAGCTTCATTGCATGTCTCCTGGTCTTTCTATATTTTGATGGTGTAAACAATCGATCTGCGTTTAGCTGTTCCACTCCGTTCATTAATTTATAGACTTCTATCATATCTCCCCTCAGCCGTCTCTTTTCCAGGTTAAAGAGCCCTAACCTTTTTAGCCTTTCTTCATAGGAGTATCCTTCCATTCCCTTTACCATTTTGGTGGCTCTTCTCTGAACCTTTTCTAATAACGCTATATCCTTTTTAAGATATGGCGACCAGAATTGCACACAATATTCAAGGTGCGGTCTCACCATGGAACGGTATATAGGTATTATAATATCTTTTGTTTTATTTTCCATTTCTTTCCTAATGATACCTAGCATTCTATTTGCTCTCTTGGCTGCCGCTACACACTGGGCCGAGGGTTTTATCATGTTTTCCACAATGACTCCTAAATCTTTTTCCTGGGTGGTGATTCCTAATGTGGAACCTTTAAATACCACTTCAGTCATGGGTAACATCCCTACATCTTCCTCAGTAAAGACCAAAGCAAAGAATTCATTCAGTCTCTCCGCTATCGCCTTGTCGCCTCTTAGTGCCCCTTTAACTCCTCTATCATCTAATGGTCCAACCGACTCTCTCACAGGTTTTTTGCTACAAACGTACTTGAAAAAATCCTTATTTCGCGTTTTTGCTTCCGCAGCAAGCTTCTTTATTTATTTTATTTATTTAACACTCATTTATATACCGCATCTTCCAGTGATCAGTTGCGGTGTACAATTAACAACAGTTGACAAAGCGAGGTTTGTTCTCAAATTCTCCCTTTGTCTTCGTTATCAATGCCTTGCATTTGACCTGCCAGTGCTTGTGCTGTTTCCAGGTTTTGTCGTTTGGCTCTTTTTTCCATTTCCTGAAAGATGCTTTTTTGGCAACAGCAGCCTCTCTGACCTCACCTTTAAACCATGCTGGCAGTTTTTTGGACTTCCTTCCACTTTTCTTAAAGCATGGAATACAGCTGGTCTGGGCTTCCAAGATAGTATTTTTCAACAAGACCCAAGCTTGATGTAAGTCTTTAACCTTTGCAACTGCTCCTTTTAGATTTTTCTTAACTATTTTCCTCATTTTATCATAGTCTCCCTTTCGAAAGTTAAAAGGTAGTACTGTGGATTTCCTTACTATCCCTCCTCCACTAATTAAATCAAAGGCGATCATGCTATGATCACTATTGCCAAGTGGCCCCAACACCCTTATCTCTTGCACTAGATCTGGTGTTCCACTAAGGACTAGTTCTAATATGGCTTCCCCTCTAGTCAGTTCATGAACCAGCTGCTCCAAGAAGCAGTCATTTATGTCATCTAGGAACTTTGGGACTTGTTTATAGAGCCGCGGTAGCAGTTTCCGATCATTATCAGAGCCGCGGCCCCATTGAAATCAATGGGGCCGCGACTCTGATAACGATCGGAAACCGCTACCGCAGCTTTGTAAACAAGCCCCTTTATCTCCCTAGCATGTCCTGCTGTGACACTGACCCAGTCGCTACCGGGGTAATTGAAATCACCCATTATTATTACCGAGCTGTAACTTTTGTTAGCTTCCTTGATTTCTTTGAGCATTTTATCCATTTGTTCATTCTGGCCCGGTGGTCGATAGTACACCCCCACTGCCATCGACTTCCCCTTTTTATATGGAATTTCAATCCATAAAGATTCTACATCAAATTTTGTTTCCTGCAAAACTTTAATCCTTTCTGACTCAATGCCCTCTCTAACATAGAGCGCAACCCCTCCACCAATTTGATCACCTCTATCATTACGATATAGTTTGTACCCAGGTATCACAGTGTCCCACTGGTTGTCCTCCTTCCACCATGTCTCTGATATTCCAATCATATCTAACCTCTCATTTAGTGCTATATATTCTAACTCTCCCATCTTATTTTTTAAACTTCTAGCATTTGCATACAAGCATTTTAGAGACAGTATTTTATTCATATTAATTTGGCTATTGGTAGACATGGGTAATTTGGGATCTTTAAGCTCTGCTCCATACTCGAGGGCATTTGGGCTACTGACTCTTTTTTGGAACCTCTCTGCTTTTGGTAATATCCTTCAAGGATATATTCTTTCGCTCTTGGGTGACTGTCGGCTTTCCCCCATTATCTAGTTTAAAAGCTGCTCTATCTCCTTTTTAAAGGTTAATGTCAGCAGCCTGGTTCCATCCCGGTTAAGGTGAAGCCCATCCCTTCGGAAGAGCCCCTCCTTTCCCCAGAATGTACCCCAGTTCCTAACAAATCCAAACCCCTCATCTCTGCACCATTGTCTCATCCACGCATTGAGACTCCGGAGCTCTGCCTGCCTTTTGGGTCCTGCACGTCGAACGGGAAGTATTTCGGAGAACGCTACCCTGGAAGTTCTGGATTTCAACTTCCTACCTAAAAGCCTAAATTTAGCCTCCAGAACCTCCCTACCACATTTTCCTATGTCTTTGGTACCGACATGTACCAAGACATCAGACTCCTCCCCAGCACTATCTAAGACCTTATCTAGGTGGCACGTGAGGTCCGCTACCTTCGCACCAGGTAGGCATGTTACCAGGCGATCCTCACGTCCACCAGCCACCCAGCTATCTACATGCCTAATGATTGAATCACCAACTATAACGGCTGTCCTACCCCTTCCCTCATGGGCACATGGCCCTGGAGAAACTTCCTCGGTGCGAGAGGGTTTTACATCACCTGGAGGACAGGTCCTAGTTACAGGATCACTTCCTGCCACACCAGGGTGATGCTCTCCTGTCACTTGACCTCTCTCCTCCATGGCAACAGGGATGCTGCCAGACTGGAGATGGGACTTCAGGACTATATCCCTGTAGGTGACGTCTGTGTACCTCTCTGTCTTTCTTATGTTTTCCAAGTCTGCTACTCTAGCCTCTAGAGAACGGACTCGTTCCTTGAGAGCAAAGAGCTCCTTGCACCTAGTGCACACGTAAGACCTCTCACCAACTGGGAGAAAATCATACATGTGACACTCAATGCAAAAGACTGGAAAGCCCCCATCTTGCTGCTGGACTGCTGTCTGCATCTTAGTTTTAAGTTTTTGTTTAGATCTTTAAGTTCCTTACTTACTAAGGGTTGCTATGGATGCAAAAAATGCAATGTGTGCCTTTGAGTCAGTCCTAACTCCTGGTGACCCAGAAGCTCCTGGGTTTTCTTGGCAGTGTCACCAGAAGTAAATTGCCAGGCCTTTTTTCTGAGGCAATGGAGGGTTAAGTGACTTGCCCAAGGCCACAAGGAGTGCTAGTGGGAATTGAACCCTGGTTGCTTGGTTACCAAGCCAGTGTTCTAACCACTAGGCTACTCCTCCACTCCTTACTTGCTAAGGGTTGCTATGGATATTTATACCAATAAAACTGTACCTAATATGTTTAATATACCTTGTTCACCTGAAACTTAATTAATCTCAGGTCCTTAGTGTATGACTGATTTGGATAACGAGCTTCACCTGAGAGCACCTCCTATCTTTTAAGATGTGTAAGTACCTATAAAGCTATGATTATCCCAGGGGTGGGTGGGTGTGGGGAGGGAGGGAGGGAGGGAAATAACACTTATTAAAAGTGGGCTGCTACACAGTACCCTGTCCTGTGCTGCTGAGGTAAGCTATATTCTTATTTGATATAAATTATAGCTCTTTGCTGCTGCTAGGCTCTAACTTCTTATGAAATTTAAACTACAAGCTCTCTGCTGGGTTCTAAATTTAACCAGAAAGCTCTCTTCTGTGTTTTAAATTTAAACTAAAAGTACTTTGCTGATGCTAGGCCCTGAGTGACTATTAAATTTAAACTACAGCTCTCTGCAGGGTTCCAAATTTAACCAGAAAGCTCTCTTCTGTGTTTTAAATTTAAGCTAAAAGTACTTTGCTGATACTAGGCCCTGAGTGACTATTAAATCAAAACTACAAGCTCTCTGCTGGGTATGAAATGTAATCAGAAAGTTCTCTTCTGTGTTTTAAATTTAAACTTAAACTGCTTCTACTAGGCCCTGACTGATTTAACAAAAAATAGTGGGTTCACAGATTAAATAGCTTTAATAGAAAGGATTCCCTTTAGAATATTCCCAGAGGTATATATTCACAATTGCAGATCTCTCTCCAGAAGTAACAGTCCCCTGTCCTAGCCCTTCAAGACATTTATGAATATGTTAAAAAGCAGTGGACTCAGCACAGATCCCTGGGGTATGCCACTATTCACCTTTCTCCATTCTGAAAATTGGCCATTTACCCTACCCTTTGCTTTTTATCTTTAACCAGTTCCTGTACCACAATAGTACATTGCCTCTTATCCCATGACTTTTTAATTTTGCCAAAAGTCTCTGATGAGGGACCTTGTCAAAGGCTTTCTGAAAGTCCAGATACACTATATGAACTGACTCACATTTGTCTACCTGTTTATTCACACCTTCAAAAAAACATCACAGATTAGTAAGACAAGACCTTCCTTGTCTAAAGGCATGTTGGCTGTCTCCCATTAAGCCATGACTATCTACATGTTCAGTAATTTTGTCTTTATGATGGCTTCTACCATTTTCCCGGTACTGACGTCAGGCTCACCGGTCTGTAGTTTCCCGGGTCACCCCTGGATCCATTTTTAAAAATTGGCGTTACATTGGCCATCCTCCAATCTTCAGGTATTACAGATGATTTTAATGATAGTTCACAGATTACTAATAGTAGATCTGCAATCTCATATCTCAGTTCTTTCAACACCCTTTGATGTATACCATCCAGTCCAGGTGATTTGTTTCTCTTCAGTTTATCAAATAGTAACATAGTAACATAGGAAATGACAGCAGATAAAGACCAGTATGGTCCATCTAATCTTCCCAGTAAGATGGCAAGAGTAGGTGCACCTGCCGCTCCGTGCAGGCCACCCCTCCCCATGTCTCTGTTTTAGGGGTGAACCACTTCTCTGTGTAGGACACCCCTGTATGTTGAGAAATTAGTTAGTTGAGCTTATTTTGATTTTATCCTGTTGCTGTAAAGGGATCCACTGTGTCTGTCCCATGTCATTTTGAATTCTGTCACTGTATTTGCCCCCACCACTTCCATCGGGAGGGCACTCCAAGCATCCACCACCGTTTCAGTGAAAATGTATTTCCTGACATTGCCTTTCAATTTACCCCCTTGCAGCTTCATGTTATGCCCTCTAGTTTTACAGTTTCCCCGTCTTTGGAAGAGGTTTGTTTGTTCATTATTTCTCTTTAAGTATTTAAAGGTCTGAATCATATCTCCCCTGTCCCTCCTCTCCTCCAGAGTGTACATATTTAGGTCTTCAAGTCTCTTCTCATAAGGCTTCTAACGCAGGCTCCAAATCATTTTGGTTGCCTTCCTCTGAACAGTTTACAGTCTTTTTATATCCTTTGTAAGATATGGTCTCCAAAACTGAACACAGTATTCCAAGTGAGGCCTCACCAGTGACTTATACAGTGGCATTAGTACCTCTTCTTTTCTGCTGGTAATTCCTCTGTGTATTCAACCCCACATCCTCCTGGCCTTTGCCACCGCCTTGTCACACTGTTTTGCAATCTTGAGATCCACAGAAATAATCACACCAAGGTCCTTCTCCTGGTCCGTGCACACCAAGCTCTCTCCCCCTATCGCGTACATTTCACCTGGATTTCTGCTTCCCAAGTGCATGAAACTGCACTTCTTCACATTAAATCTTAACTGCCAAACATTAGACCATTCTTCCAGCTTTTGTAGACCTTTCCTCATGTTATCCACTCCCTCAGGGGAGTCCACTCTGTTGCAAATTTTCGTGACATCTGCAAAAACACAGACTATTCTATGCAGTCCTTCAGCATTATCACTCACAAATACATTGAACAGTGCCGGGCCCAGGACTGAACCCTAGGGCACCCCGCTAATCACCCTCCTTTCATCCGAGTGAGCTTCATTTACCATCACCTTCTGTCATCTGTCAGTCAACCAATTTCTGATCCAGTTCACCACCTTGGGACCAATCCACAAACTACTGAGTTTATTGATAAGCCTCCTATGAGGAACAGTATCAAAGGCTTTGCTGAAATCTAGGTAGATGACATCCATCGCATGCCCCTGGTCTAGTTCGCTGGTCACCCAGTCAAAGATGTCAATCAGATTTGTTTGGCAAGATCGTCCTTTGGTAAAACCATGTCACCTCGGATCATGCAACCTGTTGGTTTTGAGAAAGTCCACTATTCGCTCTTTCAGGTGCGCCTCCATTACTTTTCCCGCCACCGAGGTAAGGCTCACAGGCCTGTAGTTTGTCACTTCTTCCCTGTCACCACTTTTGTGAAGAGGTACCACATCCGCCCTTCTGCAGTCCTGAGGAACTACTCCTGTTTCCAAGGATCTGTTGAAAACATCCTTTAACGGCCCTGCAAGAACCTCTCTGAGCTCTTTCAGTATCCTGGGATGTCCCATGGCCTTGTTCACTTTCAGTTTTGCAAGTTGTTCTAACGCATCATCTTCAGTGAATGGTGTGGTATCTACTTCATTCCCATTTTTATATTTGGGAGTAACTGATGATCCTTCTCCAGGATTTTCTTTAGTAAAAACAGAGCAGAAGTATTTGTTTAGCAATTTTGCTTTTTCAATGTCACTTTTCACAAATCCGTTCCCAGCACTTCTGAGCCCTGCAATTCCATCTCTGATTTTCCTCCTCTCCCGAATATACCTGAAGAATGTTTTGTCGCCACACTTCACATCTTTAGCCATCTTTTCCTCTGCCTTTGATTTTGCTTTCCTTATTTTTCTTTTTGTCTCTTTTAGTTTCCTCCTGTATTCCTTACTGTGTTCCTCTGTTTGCAAGCTTTTGAATTTTGTGAAAGCTGTGTTTTTTGCCTTTATTTGAGCAGCCACTTCTTTGGAGAACCAAATAGGTTTCCTTCTCCTTTTGTTTTTATTTACTTTCCTTACATATTTATCTGTTGCCCCTTTTATTTCCACCTTTAGTTTAGCCCATTGCAGTTCCACTTCCCTTATCTCCTCCCACCCTGCCAAGGTACTTGGTCATTCTACTGAAGTCAGTGTTTTTGAAGTTTAGGACTTGGAGCTTGGTATGATTGGACTGCACCTTGGCTTTTATCTCAAACCACACCATATGATGATCGCTGCTGCTCACAGGGTCACCCACCCAGACATTTGACACGCTCTCACCATTGGTGAGCACTAAATCCAACATTGAGCTTTCCCTGGTTGGTTCCATCACCATTTGTTTAAGTGACGCATCTTGGAAAGAATCCACAATTGTTTTGCTTCTTGCCAGATTTGCAGAAGGAGTACTCCAATCCACATTGGGTAGATTAAAGTCACCCAATACGATCACTTCCCCCTTTGTGGGTATCTTGGCAATAACTATAATCAATTCATTATCTATTTCTTCAATTTGAGTCGGAGGTCTGTAGACTACAGCAGTATGGATGACAGTGCCATCTCCTCTTTCTAACACAATCCAGAGCGCTTCTTCTTTTCCCCATGCCCCCTGCATTGCATTAGCTTTAATATTGCTTTTGACATACAAGGCTACTCCTCCTCCTTTTCCATGTTCTCTCTCTCTCTTCTGAATAGATTATAGCCAGCTATGGCTATATCCCATTCATGTGATTCATTAAACCATGTTTGTGTAATTGCCACAATGTCCAAGTCCATTTCCACCATTAGGGCTTCCAGGTCTGGAACTGTGTTGGCTAAGCTTTGAGCATTTGTGCTCATTGCTTTCCAGCATTTAACTGGCTTGCATGTATTTTGCATTGATTTTGTTCTGCCCACTTCTTCCCACTTGTCGTTGCTGTGTGATTTAAAAGTGTGGCCGTTTCTAATGTTTTTCTGCATTTGCCGGGAGTGACATCCTGAACTAGTCCTTCTCCATCTGTCACCCCCTTTTTCTAGTTTAAATGCATATCAACATACTGCCTGAATCTTTCACTTAGGATTCTTTTTTCTAAGACAGAGAGATGTAGTCCATCAGCACAGTATAGTCTCTTGTTGGTCCATCTGTTTCCCCAGTCACCAATAAATTTGAATCCTTCTCGTTCGCACCAGGTCTGGAGTCATGTATTAAAGCTGTTTATGCGATGCAGCCTTCTGCCCCCTTACCATAAACAGGTAGAACTGCTGAGAATGCTACAGTGTTAACAATGGACTTGAGTTTCTCTCCCAGAGTCTGGAAGTCCCTTTGAACTACAGAGTAACTGTTTCGAGCCAGGTCATTTGTACCCAGGTGGATGACAACATCAATTTTGGAGTGCTCACTTTCTGCGCTAAGTATATCAACAATTTGGTTTGTATTCCTGCTGGCTGAAGAGCCTGGGAGGCATTTGACTATTTTCTCTCCTTTGAACTGTGATCCCAAGTTGGTGCCTCTGATGATGGAATTTCCAAGTAGTAGTAGTTTTCCGTTTGATGAGTTTTTCTTCATATTTGGTGCTTTAGCAGGAGATTGGGCATTGACTCTCTTAAGGGCCCTTCAGTTCCCATGGATTGGTGATCCTCATTAACCAAAGCAGAGAAGGCATTATGCAGGGATATCTCTTGATGTATAGGATGTCTCTTCATTACAGGTCGCAGTCTACCCGAGCCCACTGTGATCCATTTGTTCCTGGGATGTTTGATTCTTTGTGGGAGCGGTGGTGGACTTTGTTCTGTTTGTATCCTAGAAGAGGTGTGTTTCGTTGCAGCTAGTTCTTCCCTTAGTAGAGCCAATTCTTTATGCATGGCAACTGACTTGAGGCACATAGGACAGGCTCTTAGGTTCCAAATGATTCGTCTTAGAATGAAAGCACCACAGGTATGGTGGAGTGCAGTGGAGTGGAGGAGTGGCCTAGTGGTTGGGGCAAGGTACTTAAGGTCAGGGGTTCAAATCCCACTAGAGGACAGCAACCTTGGGCTGGAAGGACTAGGGTTTCTAGTCCCACAGGTGCTCCTTGTGGTCTTGGGCAAGCCCCTTAACCCTCCATTGCCCATGTTCCCTGTAAGTATTAGTGTATGTCTCTCATATCCCCTTGTGTTAAATGTATCCCCCAATTGTTATTTATTTAGTGTACATTTATATCCCGCTGCTTCCAGCGATCAGCAGCGGTTTGCTATACATAACAGTATGGTTGTACAGGCCATGGATTAAAAACATACATAATGATTCAGTACAGGACACAACACTCAAATTACAGGTTTACACTTGATTGCAAGACAGTGATTTCACATGTATGTACATATTTACAGGTTGTCGGATCTATTGGTGTTTGAAGTGTAGTGTTCTTTCCTTGTGCATGGTGATTCACTAGGGTTAGAACATAGAAGTTATGTAGGATTGAAGTGCGTCTGGAAAAGATGCGTCTTTAGCTTTTTTCTGAAGTCCAACAGGTCACTGTTTGCTCTCAGCTCGCATGGTGGTTTCATAGCAGTGGCGCTACAAATGAGAATGCTCGGTTGCTGTTAGTTGCAGTGACAGATCTCAGGCTACCCGGGATGATGAGGGTATTGAGGTGTGTGGTTCTTCTGCTTCTGTTATTTGGCTGTGATGTGATAAGGGTGTTGAGATACGAGGGTGCTATATTATGAATGAGCTTGAATGTGGTGATTAGGATTTTATATTGTATGCGTGCCGTGATGGGGAGCCAATGTAGGTCCATTAGTATTGGTGTGATATGCTCCTTTAGGCCTTTCCTCATGATTATTCTAGCTGCCACATTTTGCGCCATTTGGAGGATGTTGAGGGTTTTTGTGTTGTGACCACTTTGATTGAAGGCTAAGGTGGTATACAAAACTGTCTAAATAAATAAATAAAGGTATTGCACTGAATACACAACATGCTGATTAAACAGTCCTAGAAGGAAAAGGAGAACAGGTGGGCTTAACACCAAATTAAAAGGGATATCTCCTTAGCATGTTGTAATAGATCTTCCCGGTATATCAATATTTCTTTCAATTCTTCTGCAGCATCTCCTTTAAATAACATTTTAGTCATGGGTAACATTCCTACATCTTCCACATGAAAGACCGAAGCAAAGAATTCATTCAGTCTCTCCACTATAGCCTTGTCCCTCTTAGTGCCCCTTTTACCCCTCTATCATCTAATTGTCCAAATGACTCTCTCATTGATAGGTTTTCACTACGAATGTACTTGAAAAAATCTTTATTATGAATTTTTGCTTCCACAGCAAGCTTCTTCTCAAATTCTATCTTTGTCTGCCTTTTCAATGCCTTGCATCAAACCTGGCAGTGCTTGTGTTGTTTCCAGTTTTCGTCATTTGGCTCCTTTTTCCATTTCCTGAAAGATGCTTTTTTGGCAATAGCAGCCTCTCTGACCTCACCTTTAAACCATGCTGGCATTTTTTTGGACTTCCTTCCACTTTTCTTAAAGCGTGGAATACAGTTGATCTTGGCTTTCAAGATAGTATTTTTAAACAACACTCAAGCTTGATGTAAATCTTTAACCTTTGTAACTGTTCCTTTTAGTTTTTTCTTAACTATTTTCCTCATTTTATCATAGTCTCCCTTTTGAAAGTTAAAAGGTAGTACTGTGGAATAACTTACCGTCCTTCCTTCATTTATTAAATCAAACGCGATCATGCTATGATCATTATTGTCAAGTGGCCCCAACACCCTTATCTCTTGCACCAGATCTTGTGTTCCACTTAGGACTAGGTTCAAAATGGCTTCCCCTCTGGTCGGTTCATGAATCAGCTGCTCCAAGAAGCAGTCATTTATTTAATCTAGAAACTTTATCTCCCTAGCATGTCCTGCCATGATACTGACCCAGTTGATACCGTGGTAATTGAAATCACCCATTATTATTACTGTGCTGTAACTTTTGTTAGCTTCCCTGATTTCTTTGAGCATTTCATCATCCATTTGTTCATTCTGGCCAGGTGGTCGATAGTACACCCCCACTGCCCCTTCCCCCTTTTACATCCCCTTCCCCCTTTTACATGGATTTTTAATCCATAGAGATTCTACAGTGAATTTTGTTTCCTGCAAAACTTTAATCCTCTGTGACTCAATGCCCTCTCTAACATAGATGCCCCGTCTTCCAATTCATCAAGATCCTCCAGCAATTTTCCACAATCCTCTTGGTTTTTAACAACTTTAAATAGTTTTGTGTCATCTGCAAATTTGATAACCTCACTCGTTATTCCACTTTCCAGGTCATTTACGAATATGTCAAAAAGCAGCGGACCCAGCACAGATCCCTGGGGTACACCACTATTCACCTTTCTCCATTGGGAAAATTGGCCATTTAGCCCAACCCTCTGCTTTCTATCTTTTAACCAGTTCCTGATCCACAGTAGTACACTGCCTCCTATCCCATGACTCTTTAGTTTTGCCAAAAGTCTCTGATGAGGGACCTTGTCAAAGGCTTTCTGAAAGTCTAGATACACTATATCAACCGACTCACCTTTGTCCACCTGTTTATTCACACTTTCAAAAAAACATAACAGATTAGTAAGACAAGATCTTCCTTGTCTAAAGCCATGTTGTCTGTTTCCCATTAGGCCATGACTATCTACATACTGAGTAATTTTATCCTTTATGATGGTTTCTACCATTTTTCCCGATACTGATGTCAGGCTCACCGGTCTGTAGTTTCCCGGACACCCCTGGAACCCTTTTTAAAAATTGGTGTTACATTGGCGATCCTCCAATCTTCAGGTATTAGAGATGATTTTAATGATAGTTTACAGATTAGTAATAGCAGTTCTGCAATCTCATATTTCAGTTCTTTCAACACCCTTGGATGTATACCATCCGGCCTAGGTGATTTGCTACTCTTCAGTTTATCTAATAGTTGTAATACATCTTCCCGATGTATCAATATTTCCTTCAATTCTTCCGCACCTTTAAATACCACTTCAATCATGGGTAACATCCCTACATCTTCCTCAGTAAAGACCGAAGCAAAGAATTTATTCAGTCTCTCCGCTATCACCTTGTTGCCTCTTAGTGCCCCTTTAACCCCTCTATCATGTAATGGACCAACTGACTCTCTCACAGTTTTTTTTGCTATGAATGTACTTGAAAAAGTCTTTATTACATGATTTTGCTTCTGCAGCAAGCTTCTCAAATTCTCCCTTTGCCTGCCTTATCAATGCCTTGCATTTAACTTGCCAGTGCTTGTGCTGTTTCCAGGTTTCCTCGTTTGGCTCTTTTTTCCATTTCCTGAGAGATGCTTTTTTGGCAACAACAGCTTCTCTGACCTCACCTTTAAACCATGCTGGCAGTTTTTTGGACTTCCTTCCACTTTTCTTAAAGTGTGGAATACAGCTGGTCTGGGCTTCCAAGATAGTATTTTTCAACAACACCCAAGCTTGATGTAAGTCTTTAACATTTGCAACTGCTCCTTTTAGTTTTTTCTTAACTATTTTCCTCATTTTATCATAGTCTCCCTTTCGAAAGTTAAAAGGTAGTACTGTGGATTTCCTTACCATCCCTCCTCCATTAATTAGATCAAATGCGATCGTGCTATGATCACTATTGCCAAGTGGCCCCAACAACCTTATCTCTTGCACCAGATCTGGTGTTACACTAAGGACTAGGTCCAATATGGCTTTCCCTCTGGTCGGTTCATGAACCAGCTGCTCTAAGAAGCAATCATTTATTTCATCTAGGAAATTTATCTCCCTAGCATGTCCTGCTGTGACACTGACCCAGTCGATACCGGGGTAATTGAAATCACCCATTATTATTACTGTGCTGTAACTTTTGTTAGCTTCCTTGGTTTCTTTGAGCATTGCATCATCCATTTGTTCATTCCGGCCAGGTGGTCGATAGTACACCCCCACTGCCATCGCCTTCCCCTTTTTACATGGAATTTCAATCCATAGAGATTCTACAGCAAATTTGGTTTCCTGCAAAACTTTAATCCTTTCTGACTCAATACCCTCTCTAACATAGAGTGCAACCCCTCCACCAATTTTATCAGCTCTATCATTACGATATAGTTTGTACCCAGGTATCACAGTGTCCCACTGGTTGTCCTTCTTCCACCATGTCTCTGAGATTCCAATCATAGCTAACCTCTCATTTAGTGCTATATACTGTCATGCAGCAGACCCTCTTGAAAGGAAAGAAAATGTTTTAAACGGAGAAAAAGATGTGCACAAGCTGCATTATTCGGAGGAACCAACTAGAGGGAGCCAGAGCGACTTCAGAGACACTGAGGAGCCCCACCTCGCTGGTCATGAGGTAATGCCAGCCAGCTTCCAATCCTCAAAGGCAGGAGTGCTTCTTAAGGAGAGTGTGGAAGACTGGAGACAGTTCGGCAGGAAGGAGTTTGACAGGAAGTTCGACAGGAAGGTCGGCAAGGAGGTCGGCAGGAAGGAGAGAGAGAAGAGCAGCAGTGGAGAAAGAGAAGCAGGCCAAGGAGGCAAGTCCAGCAGAAGCAAGGGAAGGATCACTTGCAGCACAGAGAGAAAGAGGTTAGAATGGAAACCTGATTACTCTACCGCTAGCAAACCCCCTCTAGTGGAAGGTGATTTCCCTGGAGCTAATGAAGGACCTGGGAAGGTCTCAGCTCAAACAAGAGTGAGAGCTGTTTGTCCAGAGAGGCGAAAGCATTGCTGCAACTGTAGTATAAAGTCGAATGAGAGACAGCTGGAGAACCTAAGCCGTGCTGCACAGGCAAGCCAGTAGCTAAGCCGGTACAGGCCCAGACCTTCACTTGGAGAAGGGACTCCAACCTCACAAGGTAAACCATACTTTCCTGGAAAAAGATTTCAGAAAGCTGCTGTATGGGAAAGACAGGCAGTAGAAGAAAACCGTTTGTCTGAAGGTTCCTACGATACAAGGTATGAAAAATGTTTACCTAAGAAGAAAGTTCTGAATGAAAAATGTTTATATAGAGCTGCTATAAAACCTCTGAATAAAGAGGAATCTTTTCAGTATAAAACAGCACATAGCCGATGTCCTAGGCTTAGCCCAGAACATTGGGAAGTGATACAGGAACTCTATAAAAAGCCTGAATATATTTTGCCTGAAACCAGGGACACAGATTCAGAGGCTTCAGAAGATGAGCCAATGCAAGTGGAACTAGCAGGGGAGGTTTCAGATCCAGAAATGGATTGTACATACTGTGTTACAGGAAGCCTAGAATCCTTGCCAGGCTGGTGAGCTGTGTGACTTGCTGAATTGAACACTCTTGTTTTGTGTAAATAGCACCAGTCCTGTGAAAGTAACAGTTTTTGCTTTAAACCTGAGTTTTTCTTTTCCTCACCTGAAGTAAGGGACATTTTGCTTTATAGTTGTATCCCAATCATTTGAAAAAACACAAGGAGGAGCAGCGTGTCTTGCACTACCAACCAGGAAACACAATGGAGCAAGACCGGAGAGTTGTGGATGTTTGTAAAGCCTTTATTGGTAGGCGTCAGAACCCCGACAAGTTTCGGCGTGGGACGCCTTCTTCAGGGGGTACAAAGCTTAAAGAAAGGGGGAATAATACATAATGTTTAATTAAAATTATGAATATGTATAAAAGAATAAACGTATTAAAGGGAACATGTAAAAAACTTATTAATAAACCATCAGATTAATACCATATGCACATTAAAAACATAAATATATCAATACTAGTACCAAAGTGATTCAACCTGTCTAACTATCTTCAATCATGTATTTTAATATAGAATTATATATATTGTGATAAGGAAGCTTATCATAGCTCAGGAAGGAGCTATAGTAAAGGTGAAGTGACTCTGAACAAGCAACCTGTCAGTTCTGGTAGAAATAAGAAAACAGAATTTTTCTATAAAAGACTACCAGTCCCAGAATGCACCAGGTTTCCTACAGCCATTAGAGGAGCTGAAGTGGGGAAACGTGTGTTCAATCAAGAGGGCTATGAGGTAATCCCCAAGCACTCATCTCAAAGGGCAGGGCCTGATTCAGCACAGCTGCGCTGTGCTAGGGTGGAGCACTCATCTAGGCAGAATAAAGGTAGAGTTTATACTACAGAGAATTATCCTCATCCTCAGTTTCATCTGGGAGATCCTCAGAATCAGCTTGGATATCCTCAGCTTGGACGTCTTAATCATCTGGAGGATCATCAGAAGCAGAAGCCAGAGCGGACGGACAGAGAGGGCAAGAAAAAAGAGAAAAGCATTTGGAAGAAAGAAGAGAAAAGCATTTGGGAGGTCTAAAGGAGTCCAGAGTAGTACGTATACTGGGAGACATTCAAAAGGCAAGCTTACACCATTGGACTGGGGAAAGCCAGAGGAATGGTGCTGCAGGGCTAGGAATCTCCAGACGGTACCTGTGAGGGAGATGGCTGCACGTGGAAGGGACCCTAAGACCCGTGCCAGAAGGTATGTGAAGAGAGATCCAGTGTCCAGGGATCTGGATTGGAAGGCTGGACATAAAAACTGGACTACATACTGGCCAGGCTATTTAGAGAGGAACTCTAACAGCAATGGAAGCTCAGGTATGAACACTGATCTATGCCCTAGCTATAACCTTGAAAGACAGCAGGGAAACAAGTATTCTCCTGAAAGTGCTTCATTGAGAAATTCCTCTGTGCCAATCCATGATATTGAACCGATGATTGTTGAGGAAGGGGGAGAAGTCTTAGATACAGGCTGTGAATATATGGATTGCTCTCTGTCTAAACTCCTTTGGTAATTTACTGTTACAAAGTACAACGACCATCACAAAGAAATACAAACTTGTTCTTTAATCTACTCAGAAAAGCTCCTGAGTAGGATTTTGAGCCATGCAGTAGAAATTAAGCCAGCTAAGGGGTTTCAGCTGGATAACTACTAGCAATTGAGCCTTACCTAATTGCTTGTGAGCTCTGAGGGAATCACTTCTGAATCTATGTGTGAAGATATAAGAAGTTAACCTGAAAAGAACAGTTTTTCCCTTCTTTGTGGGTTTGGCTTGTTGTTTGAGGCATTGCTAAGAAAATATTAGCTAAAGCCTACAGAAAAGACCAGTTTGTTACCAACCAGGTCTTTATTCTTTTGCTTTGATTGCCTGACAAGTTCAGCTGTTGTTTTCCTGATTTTGCTTTTCTAAGTTTAACATTGAAAGCAAGTATCCTGTTTTATGTGCTACCAAGCATATCTGTGTTGGGAGAAATAACCCCATAAATAAATATCTTATTGGCTTTACACTCAAGCACAACTAATTATTATCTGTGTCTGGTGTGAATGGACTGCATTTCCTACAATCCCTTGCAAATCATATTGATATATGCCTTTGCCAAGACTGTGAACATTCTCACCCAGGCAGCCGTCTGACAAATGGCGTAGTTTTTCGGATTGCTTTTGCGCAAAAAGGATTTACTTGCTAAGGATTACAACTCAAGTCTGAAGGAAAAGACAGTTCAAGCTTAAAAGCTGAAAGAAAAGATTTTCCCTCAACTGCACTTTGGAGGAGAGGTGTCTGTTCCATTAAGAAAAGACCCTGTGCAGAGCTGGATTCATCACTGGCATAAGGTAACAAGTACCTGGGCATGTCTAGTGGTGGATGGGAGTAAGGCACAGGGGTAATTGAAAAAAAAAAAGAGTAGAAAAAAAGCACCTGTTTGGAAGGTGGTGCAATGTGGGGGTTTTTTTGTGTTTTCTTGCAGGGATCAAGATGGATCAAAAGGAACTAGCTCAATGGATGGCAGCCCAGTTTAGCAGGCAGCAGGAGCTAGCACAGCAAGCTCAGGACACTGCTATGAAAGCCTTAATGGACCAGCAGAAGCCAGTGCTTGATCTGGTGCAAGCCCTAGTTAAACTGCAGAACCAAAGTGGACCAGATGCAAGACCAGCAGTAAATACTGGTACACCATATGTGGACAGTGTGGGACTCAATCAAGGAATTGGGGCATTTAGTTTTGGGAAGCTAACTCCAGATGATAATGTTGATGATTTTCTAGAGTCTTTTGAAAGAGTGGCACAAGCATTAGCATGGCCAGAGACCCAGTGGGCAGTAAGGCTGGCAGCCTCATTAACTGGAGAGGCGCTTGCAGCTTATAGAGCAATGCCAGCAGCCCAGGCTTTGAATTATAAGGATGTAAAGGCTGCTATTAGAGATCGCCTAGGGTTGTCTATTTCAGAGTATAGGCGAATGTTTAGAGCTACTACATTGAGAGTGGGTGAAACACCCAGGGCTTTGAGTCAGAGAATCAGAGGATTAGCTGTAAAATGGTTGGAGCCTGAGCAAAAGACGGTAGAAATGTTATTAGACATTATTATGCTTGAACAATTTATGTCTGCCGTGCCTAAAGATTTGCACACTTTCCTTATACAGCAAAATTGCCAAAATCTTGGAGAGGCAACCATGCTAGCAGAGAGATTCTTGGAAGCCACGCAGGCTTGCCATAGAATGGGTGGCCCTCTGAAGATGGGTGCTGAGGCAAGCTGTGCTGTATCAGAAAAGAAAATAATTAAAAATGTTTCTGAAAATAAATGTACTGTGCCAAAGCAGATGACACAGTGGAGTGAAAAGAAATGTTTCAAGTGTGGAAAATGGGGACATTTAAAAAAGGATGTCAGACACACACTAGCTTAGTGGGTGTGGATTTAAAACAGCCCAAAGAAGGATTTCTTTTGATGGTTGATGTGCAAGGAATTACCACAAATGCTTTGTTAGACTCTGGGGCAGACCAGAGTATGATGTCAAAAAGGCTTTGGAAGAGAATAGAGGCCCAAGAAGGATTTGTGTCTAGAACCCCTGAAAGCCAAGTTCACATCAGATGCATTCATGGTGCTGCAACATCATATACCACCTATAGGCTAAAGGTTAAGTGCCTGGGGAAACAAGAGGAAGTCCTGTTAGCAGTGGTGCCTAGGCTACCCTTTGATTTGGTTCTAGGAAGAGACTGGCCAAGATTTAAGCAGGGTCTAGTGGAAGGACTAGGAAAGAAGGAGGGAGAAGGATTAATGGTAATAGCTCCCTGGCCTTTATTTGGAAGTCCTCAGACCCCAGCTAAAAAGATGGTTAAGCGTCCAAAAGACCAAGCTACCCCAAAGCAGACATTCATCTTAAAGTACCATAGGGTCACAGAGAAGGCCCAAGCTCCTAAGCGGGCAACCCCTGAAGCTGCTGGGTTTGACCTGTGCAGTATAGAAAATGTGACTGTACCTAGCCAAGGGAGAGCCCTGGTTGACACCGGTCTCCAAGTAGAAATACCTATTGGATGCTATGGGAGAGTAGCCCCAAGGTCCGGATTAGCCCTTAAATATTTCATCGATGTGGGTGCGGGAGTAATTGATCCCGATTACAGGGGCAATATTAAAGTTCTGTTATTTAATTTTGGACAGAATGATTATCATGTGAAGACAGGAGACAGAATTGCCCAATTGATCTGTGAGAGGCTGGGTTTTCCACTTGTGGAGGAGGTCACATCCCTGGAAAATTCTGAGCGTGGAACCAAAGGATTTGGTTCTACTGACGTCAAAGGGGTTAAAAGCCTAGCTGCCACCTGTGCCCGAGAGAGGGAGGTGAATGAAGAGGAAGATTTGGGACCCCAGGTATCTGATTGTAAAGAAAAATCAGAGCCCCAAATAGGTGAGGACCTGACAGTGGTACAACAGGAAGAAATTAGGAAATTGCTTAAAGAATTCCCAGATGTGTTGACACCAATACCTGGGGAGACACATTTGCTTGCCCATGAAATAATAACTCCACCTGGGAAATTAGATTGTCAAAGGCCATACCGCTTGCCTGAAGCCAAGAGACAGGAAGTAGTGGCACAAGTCCAGGAGATGTTGGACATGGGAGTAATAGAGGAGTCAAAGAGTCCCTGGAATAGCCCCATAGTCCTGGTGCCGAAGCCTGATGGATCTTTAAGATTTTGTATTGACTTCCGTCAGGTAAACGCAGTATCAGTTTTTGATGCATATCCAATGCCAAGAATTGAAGAGTTGTTGGACCAGCTGGGACAGGCTCAATACTTAACCACCTTTGATATGACAAAAGGATATTGGCAAATCCCTCTAACCAGGGAGTGGAAGCCGAAGACTGCGTTCAGCACCCCCGTTGGCCTTTTCCAGTTCAAGAGGATGCCTTTCGGACTGCATGGAGCAGCGGCTACCTGCCAAAGGTTAGTGGATCAGGTACTTCGACCCCACCAAAATTATGCTTTTGCATATATGGATGATGTCATAATCCATAGTAACACCTGGGCAGAGCATCTAAAGAGGATCAGGGCAGTCTTGTGCTCCATGAAGCAAGCAGGAATCACTTTAAACCCGAAGAAGTGTGCCTTTGCAAACAGGGAGGTAAAATACCTGGGCCACCTAGTGGGAAGAGGAAAAATTAAACCTCTAATGAGTAAAGTAGATAGCATCAGGAATTTTCCCCCTCCAACAACAAAGAAACAACTAAGAAGTTTCTTGGGACTTATTGGATACTACCGCAGATTTATACCGCAATTTGCAGAGAAAAGTGCAATTTTCACGGATATGCTGCGGAAGAATTGTCCAAACCAGCTAAAGTGGACACCTGAAGCTGAAAAAGCATTTTCAGTCCTAAAAGGAAAATTGCGTACAGGACCGGTACTGAAAGGGGTGGATTTCAGGAAACCCTTTCTGGTTCAAACCGATGCATCGGATGTAGGGCTAGGAGCGGTTCTATCCCAGTGTCATGAAGGGGAGGAGCATCCTGTAATGTACATGAGCAGGAAGTTGTCACCGGCTGAACAAAAGTATTCCACAATAGAAAAAGAATGTTTAGCTATAAAGTGGTCAGTGGAGGCGTTAAGGTTTTACCTTACAGGGAGAAAGTTCCAGTTGGTCACAGACCATGCCCCATTTAAGTGGTTGCAGCAAATGAAGAACCACAATGCCAGGTTGACACGCTGGTACATGGCCTTACAGGCATTTGATTTTCAAGTGGAACATCGTGCTGGGAAGTTACACAAGAATGTGGATGCCCTTTCCCGTATTACGGACTGTAGAGAAGTTTCACCAGTTACACCAGTCCGTAATAACTTAAGCAGGGGGGTATGTGATAAGGAAGCTTATCATAGCTCAGGAAGGAGCTATAGTAAAGGTGAAGTGACTCTGAACAAGCAACCTGTCAGTTCTGGTAGAAATAAGAAAACAGAATTTTTCTATAAAAGACTACCAGTCCCAGAATGCACCAGGTTTCCTACAGCCATTAGAGGAGCTGAAGTGGGGAAACGTATGTTCAATCAAGAGGGCTATGAGGTAATCCCCAAGCACTCATCTCAAAGGGCAGGGCCTGATTCAGCACAGCTGCGCTGTGCTAGGGTGGAGCACTCATCTAGGCAGAATAAAGGTAGAGTTTATTCTACAGAGAATTATCCTCATCCTCAGTTTCATCTGGGAGATCCTCAGAATCAGCTTGGATATCCTCAGCTTGGACGTCTTCATCATCTGGAGGATCATCAGAAGCAGAAGCCAGAGCGGACGGACAGAGAGGGCAAGAAACCATTTGGAAGAAAGAAGAGAAAAGCATTTGGGAGGTCTAAAGGAGTCCAGAGCAGTACGTATACTGGGAGACATTCAAAAGGCAAGCTTACACCATTGGACTGGGGAAAGCCATAGGAATGGTGCTGCAGGGCTAGGAATCTCCAGACGGTACCTGTGAGGGAGACGGCTGCACGTGGACCCTAAGACCCGTGCCAGAAGGTATGTGAAGAGGGATCCAGTGTCCAGGGATCTGGATTGGAAGGCTGGACATAAAAACTGGACTACATACTGGCCAGGCTATTTAGAGAGGAACTCTAACAGCAATGGAAGCTCAGGTATGAACACAGATCTATGCCCTAGCTATAACCTTGAAAGACAGCAGGGAAACAAGTATTCTCCTGAAAGTGCTCCATTGAGAAATTCCTCTGTGCCAATCCATGATATTGAACCGATGATTGTTGAGGAAGGGGGAGAAGTCTTAGATACAGGCTGTGAATATATGGATTGCTCTCTGTCTAAACTCCTTTGGTAATTTACTGTTACAAAGTACAACGACCATCACAAAGAAATACAAACTTGTTCTTTAATCTACTCAGAAAAGCTCCTGAGTAGGATTTTGAGCCATGCAGTAGAAATTAAGCCAGCTAAGGGGTTTCAGCTGGATAACTGCTAGCAATTGAGCTTTACCTAATTGCTTGTGAGCTCTGAGGGAATCACTTCTGAATCTATGTGTGAAGATATAAGAAGTTAACCTGAAAAGAACAGTTTTTCCCTTCTTTGTGGGTTTGGCTTGTTGTTTGAGGCATTGCTAAGAAAATATTAGCTAAAGCCTACAGAAAAGACCAGTTTGTTACCAACCAGGTCTTTATTCTTTTGCTTTGATTGCCTGACAAGTTCAGCTGTTGTTTTCCTGATTTTGTTTTTCTAAGTTTAACATTGAAAGCAAGTATCCTGTTTTATGTGCTACCAATCATATCTGTGTTGGGAGAAATAACCCCATAAATAAATATCTTATTGGCTTTACACTCAAGCACAACTAATTATTGTGAGCAGCTGTGTCTGGTGTGAATGGACTGCATTTCCCACAATCCCATGCAAATCATATTGATATATGCCTTTGCCAAGACTGTGAACATTCTCACCCAGGCAGCCGTCTGACAATATAGAACATAAACACTATGCATTGGCTATGGGAATCACATAAATATATAAAGAAATTCCAAATGAATACTAGAGAAACGCAGGACATGAGGAATTAAACCATAACTACAGACAGACAACCTAGTTGCGTGAACGGTGTGTACAAATAATACAATATTGTTAATAAATATATAAAAGGGATGGTATTATTATAAACATCCAAATGGTGTTGAAAAGACTTAACATACGTTAATGACTTATAAGTGTAATTAATAATTTAGATAAATCTTATCTTGAAGATATGCATCGGCAAAACCAATGGTGTCATAAATAAAACTAAAATAAAACTGAGATAAAACTTAAATTATAATTGCTTAAAAACAGGATGAGAGCTGCACTAGTGAGCTGTCTCAGGTTTATTAATTAGAATTGAAATTTGAATTATTGCTGTTTGGAAATCAGGATGGGAGTTACATTTAATGAACAATCAATGGTTATTATTAATCCTTAAGGTATAATTAGAATGTTAAAAATAATAATAAGTCCACTGACCTGAATTGATCCACTTAGTTGTTTACATCTTATTCATAAATTATTCATGAAACTGTTAAGCTATGATTTCAAGAGCAAAAAGAGAACCATGAAAGGATTAGAAGATCAATTAAAACTGCAGAGCTATTGAATGATATTGTGTGTCTGTGTGAAAACAATAAATCGTTCATGAAAACATGTGACTCATGTATATACTGAATGGAACCTATGTGAAATTATTATAAATAAAAGTATTGTACATCAAAATTGTAATTTGGCTATCCATTATTTAGCTCCCGTAAAAACTGTGAAATCATGAAGGTATTGGAGACTATATGTTCAACCATTGTAAAACCAAACTGTTCATTAAATGTAACTCCCATCCTGATTTCCAAACAGCAATAATTCAAATTTGAATCACTTTGGTACTAGTATTGATATATTTATGTTTTTAATGTGCATATGGTATTAATCTGATGGTTTATTAATAAGTTTTTTACGTGTTCCCTTTAATACGTTTATTCTTTTATACATATTCATAATTTTAATTAAACATTATGTATTATTCCCCCTTTCTTTAAGCTTTGTACCCCCTGAAGAAGGCGTCCCATGCCGAAACGCGTCGGGGTTCTGACTCCTACCAATAAAGGCTTTACAAACATCCACAACTCTCCGGTCTTGCTCCATTGTGTTTCCCAATCATTTGAACCATTGCGAAGAAGGGAAATAAAAAGCCTTTATTTTTCCCACCACTCTGAGCAGTTGTTTTCATTGAAGATTGGTATCAAGGAAACTACTAGGACCAAAAGTCAATTGGGCCTTTGGAATACTTGCCAATCTCAACTTTATAATTTTTGTGTCTGACCTGCCCTGACCTCTACTAGCCACCAGGGTAGCACTCACGACAATACTCTAACTCACACTCATTACGACATGTGTCCACATCCCTCCAATTTCTCCACATCCTCTACCCTGGACTGACCGTTCCTTAATCTGTTTCTTTCTCCCCATTCCCCTGGGTCCCAAGGGTTCCTCCAGAACATCAGTCCCTCGTTCTCTTATCAGTAGACACCTCACCCCCGACACAAAAACTCACTTCCCGGCATCTGCTGTCATTTTCCCAGCCAATTTTCACACACTTCCTTTGAATCAACAGACCGGTCTTTGGGACTCCACACTTCAAACTCAGTTGGACCTCCTGGCTCCCCCAGTTTCAGTTTTATCCACATCGCGCTTTTCTGCCACCTGGTACCTTCCAATCATATCTAACCTCTCATTTAGTGCTATATATTCTAACTCTCCCATCTTATTTTTTAGACTTCTAGCATTTGCATACAAGCATTTTAGAGACTGTATTTTATTCATATTAATTTGGCTATTGGTAGACATGGGTAATTTGGGATCTTTAAACTCTGTCTGCTCCATACTTGAGGGCATTTGGGCTACTTTACTCGTTTTTGCAACCTCTCTGCTTCTGGTAGTATCCTTCAAGGATACATTCTTCCGAACCATCCGCTCTTGGGCGACTGTCGGCTTTCCCCTATTATCTAGTTTAAAAGCTGCTCTATCTCCTTTTTAAAGGTTAATGCCAGCAGCCTGGTTCCATCCCGGTTAAGGTGAAGCCCCTCCGTTCGGAATAGCCCCTCCTTTCCCCAGAATGTTCCCCAGTTCCTAACAAATCCAAACCCCAAAGGTTATTGCCAGCAGCCTGGTTCCTCATCGTGCTGCACCTGCAGGGCATTCAGGGTGACCTCCAGGCCCTGACCCAGGAGATATCCTGACTCACTGAGGCCCTCATATCTTCACCCAGGCCACAGGGCAGTGGGCAGGGGTCCCAGTAGGCAACCAGGGAAAGGTAGGCATGACAACATCATCAAGGCAAATGATAATGCACAGTCATAAAATTGTATGTAGCAAGACTGTCCTGTGTGCCGTAATAAAGTGTCTACAGTCAACGTCTGGTCTCCAGGTCTGTTGTGCCATGGGTGGGCAAGCACAGGTGCAATGTGCACAATGTCCATGCCACTGACACCTGTGAGCAGAGGCGGTTGGGATAAACAGTACTCCCAGTGGTCACAGCAGCTACACCACTGGGGGGGGGGGGGGGCATGGCCTGTAACCATGCTGGAATGGAGGGGATGGAGGATGGGACAGAAAGGAATTGGTCCACTTGGGCACTGTACAAGCAGTGGAAGCTGCTGGGGGCAGTTGTGGTGGGGATGGAACCAAACAGGGCAAACAGACCAGGGGTGTGAGGAGGGTGAGGGGTACAGATAGCCTGTATGGGAGGGGGTGGGGCTCATACCTGGCTGGATCATGGGAGGGTAAGTGCAGAGGGTGGGGTGTGCCCTGTGCAGAGGCACACAGATAGTGGAATGCTGGGGAGGAATGCACAAATTTATTTATTTATTTAGCTGCATTTATATCCCGCTTTTCACCGGGTTAACACGAGGGGATATGAGACACATACACTAATACTTACAGGGAACATGGGCAATGGAGGGTTAAGTGGCTTGCCCAAGACCACAAGGAGCACCTGCGGGACTAGAAACCCCAGTCCTTCCGGCCCAAAGTTGCTGTCCTCTAGTGGGATTTGAACCACCGACCTTCCGGCCTGTAGTACCTTGCCCCAACCACTAGGCCACTCCTCACTCCCAAAACAACGTATTTGGGCAGATGTGGGGGATGTGGCATCAGCTGGTGGGGGCTGGAATGGCACATTAGGCAGCAGATAGTGGAGGGTGCACAAGGGACATGAAGGGACCAGAGGTGTGTGAGTGATGCAGGTGCGACTGTACGGTACAATGCTCACACATCGTATACCGAATGGGTCAGGCAACCTGTGGTCATGGATTGGGATGTGTCAGCTCTGGGGACTGTGCAGTACCCACAGCTGTGCAGTGCGGTGAGTTCCCGAGGCACATGTAGCATAATTGCATCCCCCATGCCAGAATGTGGCCATTCCCATGTCTCGTGCTGGGCTCTTTATGGCAATTGCCACCAAGCTCCTGCATGTTTTACATGAGGGACCCTGTCCCCGGGGTCCCCATCTTGTATCCCTGTGGCCCAGTGCCCCCCCAGCCATGGGCACCCTGTCCCCCCATCCCCTGCACCCCCCTAGCCATGCCCACCCTGCTCCACCCCTGCAAACACCCAGTTCACCCAGCAGGGCCAGCCTACCTCATGTAAAGTGCATCTGCAGGAGGTTCTGCCATGTTGCCGCACTCCTCTGGTATGTCACACCATGGGATGGCTGTGGGGCCATGTGTCAATATCCTGGTCCTTGAGTTTTGCATCTGCTGCATCAGGCGCAGGCTGTCTCTTATGCAGTGCATAATTATGCAGCATGCAGCAGGCCAGGAACATCCTGCATACCTTAGTTGGCTCATACAGGAGCTCACCACCAGATCTGTCCAGGCATCGGAAGAGGCTCTTCAGCAGGCTGAATGTCCACTTGATGATGGAGAGGGACCTCTGTTGTGCCTGGTTGTACCTCTGCTCCTCTGGTGTGTGCAGTATTATGAATGGCATCATCAGCTAGTCTCACAGTGGATACCCTCTGTCACCTGCAGAGATTTGGGGGGGGGGGGAGCAAAGATGTCACGGTGATGTGAAATGGTCCACATCATGGGTGATGGCGCACCCATGCACCTCATCCCATCACGGCATGCTCAACATACATGTGCTGCACTTGTGCCATGCTGCCCACGCCAATGCAAAGTGGTGGTCCTACCCTGGTCCACCCATGCCCCTATGTGGTGCATGTTGTGTTGGTGGGCACCCACCCGCCTGCTCATATGTGACATGTGTGCAGCACCCTCCTTCAGTCATGTAATGATGTGTGTGTTAATGGGGCCCCTGGCTATGGATACGTGTCCCACATCCGTGTGTGTCAAAATGGCAGGCACAGTCTGCCTGCATATACATGGCAGCCATGCCCCTGTGCTTCATGGGGGTCTACATGCATGTTGTTGCTGGGCAGTGTCCACCTATCAGGCAGTCAGCTACCAGTGATGGCACCACCCTCAAAGGCCTCATGGATCCCAGACTGGACCAGGATGTAGGCATCATGGCATGAGCCAGGGTAGCGTGCCATGAAATCCATGATCTCCAGCTGGACATTTATTTATTTATTTTATACACATTTATATACCGCATCTTCCAAAAGTTCAGTTGCGGTTTACAGTGAACAACAATCAACAAAGCTAGTTTGTTTGTTTTACAGGGAACGTCATATTAAAACAGAACATATTTACAAGGTACATCATATTATATGTAAAATAAACAGTCTAAACAATGTGGGATAATACAGAGCAGAGTAAACTATATACAATGCTATATATGTATATATATATATGGATGTGAAAGGACATAAGCCGTGAGATCATCTTTAGTGTATGCTATCTGTGTAGGTTGAGGGGTATTAGCATGATGCAGACAGATACCTCTTTAACCTTTGTCTAAAACAGGTGATGGGTTATCTATGTTATAGTGTTTGGTGAACAGATAAGTTTTTAATTTTTTGCGGAGTTCCATGATCTCCGTTAGTGTTCGCAGCTCCTCTGGGAGGGAATTCCAGATAGTTGGGGCTATGTGAGAAAAGGCTCTGTTGTTTGTTGATTTATGGGCTTTTGTATAATCTTTCGGGATTTTTAATCTGTTTAATTGTCCTTTTCGGTGTGTAGGCTTAGATGGTTCTTTGTATATTAAGTTACATAGCATAGTCGGGGCCATGTCATATAAGGCCTTGAATGAAGTTATTATTGTTTTGTAGATTATTCTGCTTTAAATTGGTAGCCAATGGAGGGAGGCTAGTATTGGCGATATGTGTTGGAGTGAGTTAATTTTCAATATGATTCTGGCCGCTGCGTTTTGCGCTAATTGCAATCGTTTGATGTTTTGTTTTGAAATGCCTATTAGAATTAGATTAGCAAAGTCAAAATGTGGGGTTATGGTGGCCTGGATTATGTTGATGAAGTCTTGTGTAAATACTAGTGGACGAAGCTGTTTGAGGGTTTTGAGTTTGAAATAAATTTTCTTTATGGTATTGCTAATGTGTGTTTCCATCGTCAGGTGTGTATCTAGTATGACACCTAGATATCTTATTTCCTTTTTTATTTTAATATCTTGGTTTTGAAGTCTTATGTGTGATGGGGGGAAATAGGATTTGTTCTTGGTCACAATTAGAACTTCAGTTTTAGTGTGATTTATGTGGAGGTTTTGTTCTTTTAGCCAAGTTGTGGTTTCATTATAGCAGTCTGATAGGAGTTGAAGCGGTAAGTTGGGTATCGTGAAAGGAATATACATCATTATATCGTCTGCGTATAGATGATATTTTACTCCAAATTTTTTGAAAATGTTGCAGACTGGTTTTATGTAAATATTGAAAAGCAGGGCCGACAGCGCTGAACCTTGTGGTAGTCCAATCTCTTGTTTGTATGTGGTTGAGTTTTGATTCCCAATTCTTACATTTTGTGTTCGATTATTTAGGTAGGACGCGAACCATTTATGGACTGTCGAGTTTAGGCCTATTTGTCTCAAGTTATTGAGCATTATTGTGTGGTGTACGCTATCAAACGCAGCTGAAATATCTATGAAAAGTAGAATGAAAGCTTGTTTATGGTTGTCAATTCCTCTTAGGAGCGCATCTATTAAAACTGTGAGGAGTGTTTCAACTCCATGGCGGGGCCGAAAGCCATACTGTTGCTCATCGAGAGGATAAGATGAGTCTAGGAAATCCTGTGTCTGTAATTGAACCACTTTTTCAATTATTTTAGCCAAGAATGGTATGCTTGAGATAGGTCTATATGATGTAGGCGAAGTTTTATCAAGTTTGCTGTTCTTGAGGATTGGCCGTATTTGTGCATGTTTAAGTGATGGTGGGAGGTAGCCTTGGGTTAGTGAGAGGCTCACTATTGAGAGAATGTAGGGTAATAAAATTGGTAGTGTGTTTTTTATCCATGTTACTGGACATGGATCTAGATAAGAGGTTGTGGTGTTAAGACTGGTGATGATATTTTTTAGTGTGGCTTTAGTTATGGGATGAAACTCTGACCATTCATCTGAAGGCTGGTGTGATAAGTTGCTAATGTCTATGGACATTGGTGGCATTTTTGCTTTGTTTTGGTAATGGTGGGCTAAGGTTTGAACTGAGATGTCAGTGATTTCGCTGTCAGAGGTTTGAGGGTTGGTTAGTTTTCTGACAGTGGAGAATAACTCTCTTGGCCTATTATATGATTTTGATAGTATTTTAGCATAATATTCTTTTTTGTGCTGTTCAAGGTTTCTTTGTATATAGTGAGGTGGTTATTGTATATTTCTTTGTGTATCGTAAGTTTAGATTTGCGCCAGTTGTGTTCTAGTTTTCTAAGATTCCTTTTCATTTGTTTTAGTGTAGTGTTGAACCATGGTTTGTTATTAGTCTCAGAGTAAGTGATCTTTTTGTGTGTGCAATTAATTTTGGCTGCATTGTTGATGGTTTCGTGCCAGTTTTTGACGGTGTCATCTAAATTTGTTGCAGGTGATAAGAGGTGGGGGATTGTTAAGTCAATACATTCTTCATTATTAAACTTTTTAAATCTTGTAGTTGGGACATTTCTGGTGTGATTGTTAGTGCTAATGAAGGGATATGTAAGATTTAATTTGATAATGTGGTGATCAGACCAGGGTATCTGTGTACATTCAACTGAATTTGGGTTGATTTGTTTGAAGAGTGCATTAGGGAGGAAGACGAGATCGAGAGTTCCGCCTTTAATATGTGTAGATGTGTTTATTATTTGGTGATATTCCATGTCTGATATGGTATCAAGGAATAATTTAGCGTCCAATGTTGGCAGCGAGGGAAGGTTAAAATCTCCTAGCATAATTATAGGGTGCTGTTCAGTGGAGGAACTGAGGAGTTCAATAAAAGAATCGAGGCTATCTGATTTTTGGTCAGGGGGCCTATATACTAAGCAGAGTTTCATGATGCCAATTTTTATTAATAATGTATCAATGTTGTTAGAGATGTTGGATTGGATTGTTTTGGCATTTAGTATCTTTTTTGTCATCATTAATACACCTCTGCCTTTTCTAGTAGTTCTATGTTTATAGAAAGTATCATAGTCTTCATTATTGAGTTGGTTTATGTAGACTGTATCGGTATCGGAGAGTCAGGTTTCTGTGACACATAATATGTCTGGTTTTAAGTCAGATATTAAGTCATTAAATATGGGCAGTTTGTTTTTCATCGAGCGTGCGTTGATAAGGATGCATGAGAGGGAAGTTGTGTTATTGGAGCATGATCCCTTAGTTGTTTGAAGTAGGTTTGTTTGTTTTATGTGAATTAGTCTATGGGAATTTAATCTAGGATGGTTGTTTGGATAAATATGTCCAATATGGTAGTTGTTTCGATTGTGTGTGTGAATTATGGGAATTGTTTTATGATTTTTACTGTTTAGGCTTAGTGTTAGGTCAATGGTTAGTATTGCCAAGACTAAATCAATATAGGATAGTTTCAGTAGCATAGTGTTTGTACGTGGCATTTTAGATGGGTTGCTGTTAGTGGAGCTAAGCAGTTATATACCAGTGTAGGAGGATGAGAGAAAAAGTAAAAGTAAATCACTGGGAAGTTGTGATATGTGAAGAGTTGAAAGGAGAGCTACTAGATACAGTAATACTCCTAAATGATGGAAGCTACTGACAACAGTATATAATTGTATGATAGTTATTGACAACAGTACTAATTTGTGACAATATACTACTGACAACAGTATTAATTCTAATTGATGGAAGCTACTGACAACAGTATATAATTGTGATAGTTATTGATAGCAGTACTGGTTTATGATAGTATACTACTGACAACAGTAATGCAACAGTAATACAATGGACAATAGTTACTGACTAGCTAGCTACTGATAACGGTTTTGAGTGAAGAACTAGTACTGGCAACAGTAATGAATACTGCTGACAACACCAATGCTATGGGTAATAACTATTTGCAGGCTGGCTACTGACAGCTGATAACAGTACTGGTTGGGGGTATTCTACTGACAACAGTAATAAACTGTATGCTAGATACTTGCTGGCTAGCTACTCACTACTCACTACTCACTGCAGTACTAGATGAAGGTAAGCTTTTGACAATAGTAATAAACTGTCGAAGGCTACTAACAATAGTATTTAGCGTATCACAGAACAGCAATTAATTGTTAACACAGAAAGAACTTTGCAGATGTAACCAGGGTGGTATGGACAAATGCAAGTTTTAGGCTGTAAAAAGTCAGTTGAACAGTGATTGTAGGGGGTATACTTGCTGCGCTTGATGAAATTGTAGGGGTGATGAATGCGAGCTCAACCTTGGGGGAGCTCAGCTGTGCTCGGTGTCGTTGATGATTCTGCGTTGGGTGTTCCTTCGTAGTTTCTGTTGTAGATGGGTAGGTTTAAGTGCCTTAGCCTAAGGGCCGTGCCAAAGGGCCCTCTTGCGCGGCCCTCAGGCGCAGGCCCGAACGGCGCGGGTGCGCCTGATTGGTGCACTCTTTTCAATCGTGCGGAAGTGCCCCGATTGGGCAGCCAAGTCAGCTGGCGGTGCAGGAGTGCAGGAGAAGCTCGATCCCTCCTGGGAGAGCACGCGGGAGATAAAGAGGGCTGCTGGAGGCTGGCGCCTTCTTTTCAATCGTGCCGAAGTGCCCCGATTGGGCAGCCAAGTCAGCTGGCGGTGCAGGAGTGCAGGAGAAGCTCGATCCCTCCTGGGAGAGCACGCGGGAGATAAAGAGGGCTGCTGGAGGCTTGCGCCTTCTTTTCAATCGTGCCGAAGTGCCCCGATTGGGCAGCCAAGTCAGCTGGCGGTGCAGGAGTGCAGGAGAAGCTCGATCCCTCCTGGGAGTGCACGCGGGAGATAAAGAGGGCTGCTGGAGGCTGGCGCCTTCTTTTCAATCGTGCCAAAGTGCCCCGATTGGGCAGCCAAGTCAGCTGGCGGTGCAGGAGTGCAGGAGAAGCTCGATCCCTCCTGGGAGAGCACGCGGGAGATAAAGAGGGCTGCTGGAGGCTTGCACCTTCTTTTCAATCGTGCCGAAGTGCCCCGATTGGGCAGCCAAGTCAGCTGGCGGTGCAGGAGTGCAGGAGAAGCTCGATCCCTCCTGGGAGAGCACGCGGGAGATAAAGAGGGCTGCTGGAGGCTTGCGCCTTCTTTTCAATCGTGCCGAAGTGCCCCGATTGGGCAGCCAAGTCAGCTGGCGGTGCAGGAGTGCAGGAGAAGCTCGATCCCTCCTGGGAGAGCACGCGGGAGATAAAGAGGGCTGCTGGAGGCTGGCGCCTTCTTTTCAATCGTGCCGAAGTGCCCTGATTGGGCAGCCAAGTCAGCTGGCGGTGCAGGAGTGCAGGAGAAGCTCGATCCCTCCTGGGAGAGCACGCGGGAGATAAAGAGGGCTGCTGGAGGCTTGCGCCTTCTTTTCAATCATGCCGAAGTGCCCCGATTGGGCAGCCAAGTCAGCTGGCGGTGCAGGAGTGCAGGAGAAGCTCGATCCCTCCTGGGAGAGCACGCGGGAGATAAAGAGGGCTGCTGGAGGCTGGCACCTTCTTTTCAATCGTGCCGAAGTGCCCCGATTGGGCAGCCAAGTCAGCTGGCGGTGCAGGAGTGCAGGAGAAGCTCGATCCCTCCTGGGAGAGCACGCGGGAGATAAAGAGGGCTGCTGGAGGCTTGCGCCTTCTTATCAATCGTGCCGAAGTGCCCCGATTGGGCAGCCAAGTCAGCTGGCGGTGCAGGAGTGCAGGAGAAGCTCGATCCCTCCTGGGAGAGCACGCGGGAGATAAAGAGGGCTGCTGGAGGCTTGCGCCTTCTTTTCAATCGTGCCGAAGTGCCCCGATTGGGCAGCCAAGTCAGCTGGCGGTGCAGGAGTGCAGGAGAAGCTCGATCCCTCCTGGGAGAGCACGCGGGAGATAAAGAGGGCTGCTGGAGGCTGGCGCCTTCTTTTCAATCGTGCCGAAGTGCCCCGATTGGGCAGCCAAGTCAGCTGGCGGTGCAGGAGTGCAGGAGAAGCTCGATCCCTCCTGGGAGAGCACGCGGGAGATAAAGAGGGCTGCTGGAGGCTTGCGCCTTCTTTTCAATCGTGCCGAAGTGCCTCGATTGGGCAGCCAAGTCAGCTGGCGGTGCAGGAGTGCAGGAGAAGCTCAATCCCTCCTGGGAGAGCACGCGGGAGATAAAGAGGGCTGCTGGAGGCTTCTTTTCAATTGTGCCGAAGTGCCCCGATTGGGCAGCCAAGTCAGCTGGCGTTGCAGGAGTGCAGGAGAAGCTCGATCCCTCCTGGGAGAGCACGCGGGAGATAAAGAGGGCTGCTGGAGGCTGGCGCCTTCTTTTCAATCGTGCCGAAGTGCCCCGATTGGGCAGCCAAGTCAGCTGGCGGTGCAGGAGTGCAGGAGAAGCTCGATCCCTCCTGGGAGAGCATGCAGGAGATAAAGAGGGCTGCTGCATATTCATGGAATGGAAGGCCTTCCTGTTCTGGTATGCTGCCTCGTGCTGGCGTGGTGGGCGGAGAGCCACATATGTACAGTCAATGGCTCCTAGGACAGATGGGAACCCTACAACATAATTGAATTGCAGCATGACCCACTGCTGCTGCTCTTGTGTGTGCGGGAAGGCTGTGTAGTACATGCACCATCCCATGAAGGCATTGAGGAACTAGGTGATGTAGCATGAAACAGCTACCTGGCTCAGACCAGCTGCCATTGCCATCACTGACTGGAAGGTGCCCATCCTCCGGAAGGCTAGGGCTGTGAGCACCTACACATGGACAGGGACTGTGTCCTGTCTGTGTGTGTGCGGTGCCAGGTATGTCTGCAGCTCCTGGCACAAGTCATGGATGGCTGCACAGTCAAACCTGTAGCAGGTCACACAGCTCATTGCTCAGGTCCAGGTACTGGCTACACAACCTGGAAATCCTGGCATAAGTGTATTGTGATGGCCTCCATCAATCACATTCTGCCCACACCAGCAGGGCAGTGCCAAATTAAGCAGTGGTTTCCTCATGTGACATCTTCAGGCAGGGCACCACAGCCATACATTCCTTTGGGGGAATATGACAGGTCAGTGTGTGTGTATGGGTGTTTAGTTGGACCGGCAGCATATGCTACACATCAGGCCATGGTCCTGGTGTGTTCCATTTGCACTCACACAGCAGGCACACCTGGATGTATGTATGCCCAAACAATGTCAGTTATGAGAAGGTAGGCACTCGACAGTGCTGTTCACATACACACTCTGTGGATGTTTTGACTGGGTGTCTGTGCTGGGTGTTGGCCTGGTCCTGGGTGGGCTGGTCTGATCCTGAGTGGGCTGGGCACTGATATGGGCCTGGAGGGCATGGGGGCTAGCATGGGACAGGAGGGAGCTGGGGATAGGATGGGGGTAAGGTCCAGGCATGGGATGCTGTTGGGAGATGTGGATCTGAACCTGGTGGGAGCTGCTGCTGGGGTGGACCATATGGGGACAGTTCCTGGGGGATTCGACTGGCATTGTACTGCTGCAGGATGGTGGATGAATGGGACTGGGCTGGTGTGGTGCTGAATGGTGCTGGGACCAGATGGTAACTGGTATTGGGATGGGGCAGAGGGGTGGGATGGTGATTGGCAGGTGGGAACAGGGATTGGGGATGTATGGATGGGGAGGGTTACAGGGCCCTGTGTGGAATGGCAGACATAGTCATGATGGGCTGTGTATTGGGGGGTACATGGAGATTGGGATTGGTGTGGTGTGATATGGGTGGATGGACATGGTGCTGAGAGGGGGACAGGGCATGTGGAGACAGATGTTTCACCCAGCTACAGATGTGAGGGACATGGGGAGCTGGATGTGTAATGGATGGAAGGGTGAGTAGCAATCATTGGAACAGTTTCAGATGCCACAACAGTACCAAGGGCAGCAACAGGTTTTGGATTTTGGGATCCAAGAGGAAATAGGGTTTGCCGTACTGAGTCAGGCCACAGTCCATCATGGCCTGTGTCCACGTCCCACCAGTGGCCATTTTTGGTCACATTTACCTAGAGGTTTCCTGGGCACTCACACAGTTTCTTCAATGCATGTATTGGGGCAAGTTGTGCATATCCCAGGTCCCCTGTGGCACTGGTATCTGGCTCATTCCACCATGACCAGGTCCAATCAGTCCTCCCATTACAGATTGCAGTGTTTGCTGATGTGTTGGGGGGTGCAGAGCTATGTGTCACCAGTGGACCTCTGTCATAGCCTCTCTCGGCCATCTCTTGCGAAGGTAGCAATGTCCTGGCCATCCTAGCCCCCTCATGGGGATATCCTTCCATCCCCTCTATCATTCTGGTGGCTCCTCTCTATACCTTTATTACCTCCACCTCAGGATGTGGTGACGGATATTGCAGGAAAATGTCAGGGTGCAGTTGGACCATGGAACTGTACAGTCTCCTTGGATTGCACCTCCATTATTTTCCTCTTATGTCCTAGCATTCTTTCAGCCCTCATGGCCACCACTGCACGGTGGGTCCCAAACTTTTTTCCACAGGGATACCTGCCTTATTATCCTGGGTATTGGCTCTTAGTGTGGGGGAGGAGTGTGGGCTCATCTGAGATTCAAACCCTGGATCTCTTGTACCATGTGTGGGACTGCAACCCCTGGACCAGTGAGCCCGGGCAACATTAAATTGGGGGTCTCTCGTGCCTTAGATTCTCTGCTTGGTCCATGTCAGCTCTGGGTATTGTGCATTGCTGCTATCTTGTATTTTGTTTGTTACAGGGGTTGTGTGCTCTGGTTTCCCTATCCTTATGTTGTTGCACATTCCAAGCCTTGCTGTTGGGGTTCCCTGTCCAGAATGTGTTACAGTGGGTATGCTAGGGATTCAGGGTGGGTGGGATGAATGGTGCCCCTCAATGTTCTTGTCAGTTGGCATGGGGGCAGGTACTGTGGTCTTCTGCTAGTCTCAGTTCCCTCCCTCCCCATGCACATGCTATTGGGACACACATTGCATAGCATGTCTGTCGGGTATTGCTGCACAATCGCATATGTTACTGTGTGCCTACTGATAGCGGTTACCTTCCGCTCAGGTTCAGAGGCGACACTCCTTTGGATACTCACCTAGTGACACCGATGTGTTGGGGAATTACCCGGGATAGCCTTCCTTTGCTATACCCTCCCCTCCCCCCTCAGGCACACATACACATGTTAATAAGCATACCAAAGAATTATTGCAGTGCTCAAACAAGAAATCTTTATTATAGAAATGTGAGTATAATATCTAATTGCACCTAGCAAGCAGATAGCATAGCCTACCTAACAAGACAGAGAAAGGTCAATACAGCCCACCTCCATGATCTGTCCCTACTAACTCCTTCTCTGATTGATTTCTTTGACTAGGTGACCAGGGAGTTGGACCGAGGGAGAGCTCTAGATGTGGTGTATTTAGATTTCAGTAAAGCCTTTGACACTGTTCCTCACAGGCGACTTATAAACAAACTGAGCACCCTAGGGAGGGACCCTAAAGTTACTGCTTGGGTTAGAAATTGGTTGGGTGGGAGGCGACAAAGAGTACAAGTAAATGGAGCTCACTCTGAGGAGAAGGATGTTACCAGTGGTGTGCCCCAGGGATCTGTCCTTGGTCCGATTATTTTTAACATCTTTGTTAGTGATGTAGCGGAAGGGCTGTCGGGTAAGGTTTGCCTCTTTGCGGATGATACCAAAATCTGCAATAGAGTAGACACCTAGGAAGGGGTAGATAACATGAGGAGGGATCTAGCTAAGCTTGAAGAATGGTCTAGAATTTGGCAGCTGGGATTTAATGTTAAAAAATGTAAGGTCATGCATTTGGGCTGCAGCAATCCAAGGGAGCAATATAGTATAGGGGGTGAAGTACTTTTGTCCACTAAAGAAGAGCGGGACCTAGGCATGGTTGTGTCTGATGATCTTAAAGTAGCTAAACAGGTAGAAAAGGTGACGGCAAAAGCTAGAAGAATGCTTGGGTGCATACGGAGAGGAATGGCTAGCAGAAAAAAGGAGGTGATAATGCCTTTGGTGCGACCTCATTTGGAGTATAGTGTGCAATTCTGGAGACCGCACCTTAGCTACTAAAATGATTAGTGGTCTTCATTATTTATTTATTTATTTATTTATTTATTTTACAGTTTTTATATACCGCGCTCTTTGGTATCAGCGCGGTTTACAGATAACAAATTTCGCATTAGAACAGTCCTTTGCTTACATTATAACAAGGTCTTTTGCTTACATTATAACAGGGTCAGTAACTTGGAGACAACATGGTAAACTATATACAAGCTATATACAGAAAGATATATTATAAAGCATATGAGGACAGACTGAAGGATCTTAATATGTACACCTTAGAGGAAAGGCGGGATAGAGGTGATATGATTGAGATGTTTAAATACCTCCATGGCATAAATGTTCAGGGAGAGAGCTTCTTTCAATTGAAAGCAAGTTCTGCTACGAGGGGACATGGGATGAGGGTGAAGGGAGATAGATTGAGGAGTGATATGCGGAAATATTTCTTTACGGAAAGAGTAGTGGATCCATGGAATAGTCTCCCAGTGGAGGTGGTAGAGATGAGGACAGTAACTGAATTCAAAAAAGCATGGGACAAACACAGAGGATCTCTAAAGGTAAAAAGAGGGCTGTTGTAGTTGTTGATATGGAAGGACAGACTAGATAGGCCATGTGGTCTTTTTCTGTCATCATATTTCTATGTTTCTATGTTTCATACAGTTTTTCTCTTACTTCCTTTATAGGCCTTCCAGCACATACACATATATTCTTATCTCTATATTTCTTCACTAACTCATTTGTAGTTTTTCTTCCCAGACATCATGTCTGTATTATTTCTTTCTTCAAAATGTTTCTTTCTTTATAATTAACTCACATTCTGCCACCTAGTTTGTTACATTTCAGCTATGATTGCCTCCCTGCATTCCTGCTTTCTTCAGTGCACTTCTGTTCTTCAATGTCTGAATCTATTCTTGAAGGTCAAAGATAACTGTGCTGAACTTATTCACACACTTTCTCTATTGCTGATGTTATAGCAAACAGATTGATAGGCCCTTACACTACCCATTCATTTCAATTGTTCTCATGTCTGTGCAATGCAAGTCATTCCATCTGCACCACCCACACATTCGTATTGGGTGTACAGGTCCCTGTGTCATTGCACAAACATACATGGCCCTGTGGTGCCTGCCTCTGAGTGCCACCTGATGCTTTGGCTGGGCTACATGTAACATTTTTCACAGAGCATGTACACTACGGCAGGACAGAGTGCTTCTTTGCAAACATTCCTTTTAGACTGGCATATGTGTTCTCTGGAACATAGTATTTCTAGGGACATAATTGTTCTCTAGAACATAGCAGTTAGACCAATATAATTGTTCTCTGGAACATGCCATTTACATCTTCATATATTTAAGTGTACATATTGTACACCTTTCTGTGATATGTGTGTTCACATTTTTCGGCCTAACGTAAAGGATAGTAGATATCAGGGCTAGGGCTTGCAACTGTCTGTGGCAACGTCCACTTGCTAAGAATTGGTCCCAGGTTCCCTGATGGTGCTTCTGATCACAGGAGCCCTATGTGGAGCTCAAACACTTGATGCAGGTTCTATGTGCTGTGTACAGACCCATTGTGCCAAAGCTCCACAATATTCACTACAGTACTATGTGGTGGCCACAATGCAGTTGCGTTGACATGTGGTCCTCGGAGCTGCTCCTGTGTGTGAGTGGCCTAGAGTGTGGGTGAGGCATGTAGTCTGGCCCTACCTCATCCTGCTGTCTACTAGCCACTCCCTGGTCCAACCATCCCCCTGCCCACATCAGCCTACCCTGTGGTGTGGGTCTGTGCAGGGTCCCTGGTCTCTGCCCTTGAGTCCCTGCCCACTACTTTCACACACAGGGCACAGGCACTACCACACATAGCATCCCACTTTTGAGAAGAGTTGTAACCACAGCATGTTTGAAGGCCACAGGAACAGTTGCAATGGAAAGGGAAAGGTTAAGGATATGACAGATAGCAGAAGAGACAGAGCTTAGTAGATGGGTGAGCATGGGATCAGAGGAGCAGGTAGTCAGTTTGGAGGAGGAGAGATATTCAGTTTCCTCCTCAGTGATTTCAGAAAAGGAAGAAAAGATGCCTGAAGGGGAGGGAAGGATTTGGGATTGAAGAGGGGGAAGATGAGGTGGAGGTGACCCTGCAGAGAATTCAAGGCTAATCCTGTGGACTTTGTCATGGAAGTAGTCAACTAAGGTCTGGGAAGACAGTTAAGAAGGGATTGGGGGAGGAGGGGCCTTGAGGTGATGGTTGAGTGTAGCAAAGGGACAGTGAGGGTCAGAGGCAAGAGAGGTAGTCAGATGGACATAATACTCTTGCTTGGCAAGTGCTATGGCTGACTGGAAGGAGGTTAGCATGAATTTGAATGGTAGGTAGTCAGCAAGGGTATGTGATTTAAGCCAAGGGCACTCAGTTGAGTGGGCACAGGAACATAGCCAGCGGGTTGTCAAGCACAGCCAGGGTTGAGGTACGGTATGCCTCACAGGGCGAGGAATGGGAGGAGCAAGTGCATCCAGAGCAGAGGAGAGTATAATGTTATAGGAAGATACTGCATCATCAACAGACTCAGATGACATAGTGGAGGAAAGAAGTGATAAGACAGCAGTGGAGAGAACTGAAGGGTTGACAGTGTGAAGATTCCTAAACATGTTGGGGGAGATTGGGCGAGACCAAGATGGGAGAAGGTTGAGAGTGAAGGTTAGCAGGTGATGGTCTGATAAGGGCAGAACTGAGGTGGAGAAGTTTGAGGGTGAGAAGTTAGAAGAGAAGGTCAAGGTACTAGCCATGCTTGCAAGTAGGAGCAATAAAGCACAAATGAAGGTTGAATGAGGAGGTTAGGGAAAGGAGCTTTAAGGCAGAAGGGTCATTACTGTAAATGTCAAAATCCCCAAGAATAAGGGAAGGGAAAGATGCATCCAGAAAGGAGGAGAGCCAGGAGTCTGCGAGAAAGGTAGAGGTGCACTTGTTGGGGGGGGGGGGGGGTCGATAAATGATAGCTACTTGGAGAAGTAGTAGAGAAAATAGGCAGATGATATGGACTTCAAAGGAAGTAAAGGAAGTATATGGAGCCAGAAGGAGGGGCTAGAATTGACAGGAAGGAGAGAATAGGAATCCAACACTGCCACCACAGCCAATAGGCTGAAATATATGGGAAAATAGGTAGCATCCATGACAGAGGGCAATGACTGAAGCTGAATCTTCAGGGAGAAACCAAGTTTTAGTAAAAGCCATCAGATGTAGAGTATTAGAGATGAGATCATGAATGAAGGCAAGTTTATTGGAGACAGAATATGTATTCCACAATAAGTATGAAAAAGGCAGAGAAGAGAGAGATAGGAGAGGGATATGAACAAGATTAGAAAGTTATGCATTGATTTGCCTTGGGAGTATGAAAAAAGTCTAGGGGAGTCAGAGTTGGGGTTGACATCTCCAGATGAGGTAAGGAGCAGGAATAGGAGGGAACAGGGGAGGGAGGAGGTGGTATGACGGAAGTGAGGGTGAGGTTCTCATTGAGAGTGGAGATGGCTGAACGAGAGGAAGAAAATGGTGATGCTCATTGACAGATGATAAAGTCAAAGACAAAATGGTAGGGGAGGTGGGGACAGTAAGGAGTAAGTAATGAGAAGTAGAGCCATGGAGCTGAGGGAACGAATGGAAAAGATTTGGGAGAGTTAACATCAAGAACACAAAGTGACGTGGAGTCCCAGGATAGCGGTAAGAGGAGAGAATACAAATCAAGGAGATATAAGTGGAGGGGAGACCTGGTGGCTTCATGTGCACCAGAGTAATTGTGTCAATGAACAGAGGAAGGCTATGAAAGAGTTTTAAGCCAGGAGTTAGTGGGTGGGTGGGTAATAAAGTGTTGAGACGGAAGACACAGCACTGCAGAGGGCAGAAACTGGGCAAAAGACAGACAGAAGATAGGACACACACTGACAAAACAGAAATAGAGACAAAACAATAAATAAACAACAAGCTAGAAACTGCTGCTGTCATGTTCTTTTTTTTTTCTATTTCTTTTGAAGTGGATTGCAAAGTGCCAAATGGTTCAGTGAATGAACAGCAGACTATTGGACTTAACCTGTTAAATCTGATTGGAGTGCAGGGTTGTCCGGCATGGGAAGGAGGGGGGGGAGGGATCTGTAGTTCCAGGTATTTATTACAAATCCCTGGGCCCTGCCAGACCCACTCAAGGATCCTGGCAGCCAGACCTTGCTATCTGTCAGCCGGGCCCTCTCCACTGCCACTGCAAAGGCACAGTGATACCCAGCTCTTAAAATTTCTACTCAAGCTCTCAATAGTTCTGATTGCAGAAAGAAAATTTGAAATCTACATGTGGGAAGAGTAGGCCAAGACCCTTCAAGACCCTAGCCATACAGAGGCTCCTCCTTCAGTTGCTGAGGACTGAGTTACTGGCTCAGAACTGAGGGATATGTTTACTAAAAAGCGAGCTTTTAGCATGCAACTGAACTGTGCCAACTTCAGGGGGCATATGAGTCCATCCCCCTACTGTTAGCATGATTGTCACATGTGGCACTCGCAATACAGCATGTAGGTGGACCTAATGCAACCTGTCGAGGTGGCGCAACACTGGCGGTTAGTGCATGCTCATTAAGGCTACTCTAACCTCAATGCGTCATTGCCACCCATGTTCAGCCCCTAAACTGCCATCTCCCCACCCAATTGCATGTTAACTGGTTAGTGCGTGATTTTTGCTACAAGTCTCACAGCTTTTTGCGCAGCACACTTAGCATGTGACAAACTCCACGTTAATGGTTAGCACAGTTTAGGAAACATGCCCCTGAGGGAGTAACCTATAAGAGGGCACGCACTTTTAAGCATCAAGTATGTGCCTAACTGAGGGGTTGCTTTAATGACGTCATATAAAATAATCACCATTTTAAATTTAAACACATTTTTGGATGGCATGTACTTTGCTGATGGCAATGCGCATAGGCTAAGTTTGGATGGAACATGGGCGACATGCACAAGTACACAAGTGGATTATAAAATTCAATAATTTACACACATTCTTGAAAATCTAGGTGAAGGCATTTATACCAGCTCTAGGTGTAAGTGTCCGTGTTTTAATTTAAGGCATGATTTCTGCCACTTAGGCTAGTATTTTATGAAGACAGGCAGGCACCTAGATGCTTTTATAAATCATGTGGCTAAATTTAGCTCTTTAAATTCTATGTGATCCCGAGGACAGGATGAAATTAGAGAAAGGAGTTAACCAGCCTTTCCTATGCTCAGAGATAACTGTCTATAGTTCAATTGCAATCCTTCTTCATTTGTGTATCTTATAGTGCTTATTCATCCCAGCTCCACAGGATTCAATGAACATAACATCATTTAATACCATTAGAAAAGGAATATTATGAATTACTATGAGAAGTCAAAGCTAGTAAGTATCAAGATCTTATCATCCTCCATTAAGAATTGTCCTGTCCATGAAGGGACAAGATTCACAGGGTACTATCATATACCTTGGTCTTAACAAACACCATATAATTCTCAACCCCTGTTTTGCTGTCTGTTTCTCACAACCTCCTTCTAAATGTCAACACAGCATCACTGTATTTATTTAACTGGTTTATTTAACTGGTTTTAATATACCGTTTTTCTACCAGGCAAAATGGTTTACATGGAACAACTGAGAAATATATACAGGCAACTTTAATTAGATACAACTAGCTAGAACAAAGTTAACAAAGGCAATTTTAAACAGGGGGAGGGGTAAGATAAAGGAAAGGGTATAAATTAAAAACTATCTTATGGTTCTAAGAGGGTGGGAGGGTGGAAAGGGTGGATAAAGCAATGGGTTAGAGGGGGGAAATAAATTGAGGTGACTGGGACGGCCTTAAGTGGTTAAGGGGTTAGGTGATGGGAACGGTATGTGGGAGTGGTGGAGGCTCCTGCTGGGCATTTGTTGTGTGGCATGCACCATAGCAATTCTAAAAAGCATTGGGATCGTGACCCTAAGACACTAACAAAGATTGAAAAGTTTATGATCACCTGGGACATTCCTATTCCAAATGATAAAAAGCTTGATGAAAGAAAATTGGACATCATGATAAAGGAGAAAAGCAGAAGAAGGGAATTAATAATAGAGGTGTCAGTGCTAAGTGATTATTCTGTGCATCTAGTGCAGAAAGAGAAGATCTTCAATTACCAAGCAATGCAGTCAGACACCAACAAATGTGGCAGAAAGACACAGACATATTGCCCATCACACTGGGAGCCACAGGACTGATTAAAGGGGATTTTCAAGCACATTTGGATATATTGTATACAGATGTTTCTTATGAACTAACAAATAGAGGGGGGTGACCTGCACGGAGCGGCAGTTACAACTTCTCCAGTCACCTTACTGAGCAGACTAGATGTACCAGACTGATCTTTATCTGCCATCATATACTGTTTCTATGTTACTATGAGACTATCTGATCAGGAGGAGAGGACATACAGAAATTGGCACTACTACCACTCAGTAACCATGAAAGTAATTTGCAGTGCCCAAATGGTCATCACCAATGTATGTGCATGCTACCAGGCATCTTGCCATGATACACATGTCCTCTCACAATCTGGCCTCAGAAAAACTGGTGCCATTAGACAGCTGAGAGATGCCTGGTTACTAGATAAGCCAATCATTCCATCCTAACATGTAACTGTACTGTGATATGTGGGTTCCCCCATAGAGAAGTGCCATTGGAGGTATGCTCCAATGCCTTACAGCCACGGTAGACCAATAGTTGCAACATTCACCCCTCCACTGTGGACCCAGAGGTGTAAGGCAGGAGTCTCCAAATCCAGCCCTGGAGGGCCAAAAAACAGTCAGGTTGGCAGGATATCTCTAATGCATATATATCTCATGCATATTCATTAGGGATATCCCGAAAACCTGACTGGTCTGCGGCCCTCCAGGATCGGAGTTGCCCACCCCTGGCCCAATGTTCCCTCTAATTTTCTGTAGGCTGCGTGCGCATAAAATATCAGCTGTGTGCAGCTTTTGAAGGAAGGTTAAATTTTTGTGCGCCACATAACGACACTCGGAGTTATAGACTTTAAAATTTGACTGCACATCAGAATACAGTATGTACACCACATTGATTTTAATCAAATTAAATGAAAATAGATGATTACTAAATGAAGCGGGAAATTTCTAGTAATTACAATCATAACTTAAATTTTAAGACGTCTGTGTTGTTTTCTATCAGAATCAGAGCCGTAATTTTTGTGCGCTCTGTTGTAAAGTATGTGCGCTCGCTTGGCGAGGTGTGTGCGCGCGCACATGCGCACAGCTTAGAGGGAACAGTGCCCTGGCCTAAGCGGTTCCCAGTGTTAGTCTGCAAATATGCATGATGAGGAGCAGTGGATTGTGGGTATGACCTGAAACAGAGTGGATTGGCCAGGATGTGTCTGTTTTGGAGGTAGCGTCAATGGCTGAGACTTTGTAGTGCTCGTCTGCCACATATATGGACTGGGTGGCCACAGCATGTCATGCTGAGAGGGCATTCTCACACTGACCAAATAGTAACCATGGCACAGCTATGTATCCACATAGTGCCATACAGTGTCTGTTTCGAGGGATGTGGGTGCAGTTTCTCTCCTGGGAGCCCAAGCACTGAGCCAAATGCTGGGTGTACATGGTTGCTCTGTGTGCTGATCAGTACATTGGTTGTATTTACTATGTACATGACTTAAAACCCAGTGGTGGGCAGCAGGTGCTGTCTGACTGTGCTTGCTGTGGTAGATTGTTAGTACTAGATGGTTGGGATAGCAGTTGTTCATGGCCCTGTGATCAGGGCAGGACAAACAGGATTGTAGCAACAGCTCCATACAAGCCTTGAGGCCTCCACTGCAGTTGGCATCCATGGTTGTTGTTGTTAAGTGCCGTCGAGTCGGAGTCGACTCATGGCGACCCTCTGGATAGCTATCCTAAATTGTGTTCGGTCTTCAGTCAGGCGGCTCATTGTTGACAGACTGGTACCCGTAGCTGCTGTTATTGTAGCGATCCATCTCATTGCTGGCCTTCCTCTTTTGCGTTGACCTTCTATCTTGCCAAGCATGATGTCTTTCTCTAATGATCTCTCTCTTCGCATGATGTGTCCGAAGTATGAAAGTCGAAGTCTTGTCATCTGAGCTTCTAAAGAAAGCTTAGGTTTGATCTCCTCTAGTACCGACTGGTTTGTTCTTCGGGCAGTCCATGGTATACACAGTATTCGCCGCCAGCACCATAATTCAAAGGCATCAATTTTCTTCCTGTCTGTCTTTTTCACTGTCCAGCTTTCACATCCATATGATGTTATTGAAAATACCATGGCTTGAACAAGTCAAATCTTTGTATGGAGAGAGACATCTCTGCTCTTGAGAATCTTATCTAGGTCTTTCATAGCCATTCTGCCAAGAGCAATGCGTCGTCTGATTTCTTGACTGCTTGTTGCTTCTTTATTGATAGTTGATCCAAGTAGGTTAAAGTTGTTCACGATTTCAATTTCTTCTCCTTCAACGATGAACCTGTTGATTATGCCAGTTGTCATGATCTTTGTCTTCTTTACATTAAGGTGCAGGCCCATTTTGAGACTATGTTCTTTGATTGTGAGAAGCAAATGTTTCAGATCATCTTCACTTTCAGCCAGTAATGTGGTATCATCAGCATAGCGATGGTATCCATGGTATTAGCAGTTTAATATTGGACACTGATATGCACTGTTCTAGGAGAGTCCCTATCGAACAGGGGCAGGACACAGGGCCTAGATGTGACTGGCACCTATAGCATACTGCAATTGTGCAGAACCACTAGGAATGCCTTATACAAGCTTGCCACCATTTGAATACTCAAACTCCTCCTCAACGAAGACCATTTCCAAACAGTCTGTCAAGCCATCATAATGCCAATACTAGACTACTGCAGCTCCCTTTACCAAGGACTACCAAAGCAAGCTACACAACCTCTACAACTGGTCCAGAATACTGCCACTAGAATCATCACTCGATCAAATAAGCAAGATCATATAATGCATCTCTTACACCAGCTCCATTGGCTTCCAATTACCGCCCGTGCCAGATATAAATCTGCTCTGACCATTTTCAAAATTAGAAATATCACGTCAGCTGGAGTTCTCGAGGAGATGATGTGTACCAAACCCAATAACAAACCAAGGAGACAGAGCACCATTGATACCATTCCAATACCCTGCTTATACATAAAAGCGAACAAATCTACCAAGAGGAGGGCATTCTCACTTGCCGCACCTGCCATCTGGAACTCTCTCCCTGAGAAATTAGGGTCCACCGCCAACATGAAAGTCTTCAGAAAGCAACTAAAAACCTTCCTCTTAATTGATCAATGAAAACACTTGACACCATAACCGCTGGACTTCCATCACATACTATTTGTACATATGTTCCATTGTAAATAAGTTATGCTTCAGAACGTCCCCTGCATGTCACCCCTCCCTGAGTTCCATAATAAGTTCTCTGTAATTGTGTGTTTTAATGTAAACCGCTTTGATTTTATGATAAAGCGGTATATAAAAATTGTTAACTAACTAACTAAATAAAAACAAGTTGACTTGCATAACACACTGTACACTGGCAATGATGTGGATCTGCAGCACATCAAGCAGAGACCATCTCTAATAATTCAAGATCTGGGAATTAGGTGCTGGGTGCTCATCCTCACCCTCAAACTGTGCAGTAGCATGGTTTGTAGCTGTTAAATGCTTGGAGCACACACTGTCAGTACGCTGTACTGAGCTGATGTGATGGATCAGTGCATTCTCCATTTGGTGATCAGCTGGGGGATAGAGGGGGAAATTGAGATGGCAACAAGGAAAGTGGTTAGGATTAGTTTCCAATGTCAAGGTCAATAAATAAGTCCAGCTTCTGCATCTCAGCTGGTTTATACTAGCCTGTTGTATTACTAAGCTTTCCAGAATTAAGGTCATTTTGACCATCATTCAGACCAGGTTCTCTCATAACTGAGACAAAATTATGAGGCCCATTTAGCACAGGGACATTCACATCTCGCCACCTACCATCAAAGTATTGGCCTCTGATCACCACCTTCACCTCCAAAGAAAACATATAGGTATCCTCATAATCCAGCCACTCACCATCTCATATCTCAAAACCTCTGCTGCTGAGCTCCTTCCTATAACCTCTTGAAGGATCTCTGACTGCTAGTGTCTGATGATCTCAAGGTGGTGAAACAATGTGACAAGGCAGTAGTCAAAGCTAGAAAGATGCTGGATTGCATACAGAGAGGAATAGCTAGCAAAAAGGAGACAGTATTAATGCCCCTGTACAAGACATTGGTGAGGCCTCACTTGGAGTATTGTGTTCAGTTTTGGAGACCATATCTCACAAGGGATATATAAAGTCTTGAAATGGTTCAGAGGAAGGCAACCAAAATGATTTGGAGCCTGTGCCAGAAAGCGCTTGAGAAGAGACTCGAAGACCTAAATATGTATACCCCTAGAGGAGAGGAGGGACAGGGAGATATGATGCAGACCTTTAAATACATAAAGGATATCAATGAACAAGCAAACCTTTTTCAAAGGGGAAGATGTAAAACTAGAGGGCATACGATGAAGCTGCAAGGTGGTAAATTTAAAGGAAACATCAGAAAATACTTTTTCACTGAAAGGGTGGTGAATGCTTGGAATGCCCTCCCGATGGAGGTAGTGGGGGCAAATACAGTAACAAAATTCAAAATGGCATGGGACAGACACAGTGAATCGATCCCTTTATAGCAAGAGGATAAAAGCAAAGCAAACTTAAATATCTTTTAATAGAGGGTGGTGAGCTGCATGGAGCTGCAGTTACAACCACGCTAGCCACCTTACTGGGCAGACTGGATGGACCGTGCTTGTCCTTATCTGCCATCATATACTATGTTACTATGTTCCATGTGTGCAGTGTCTCATGGGTACTTGAGGGCCTAATCTATACTGGCACACACAGAAGTTTGGCCAGGGACCTGCAGGCTCTTTGAATCCAAACACTGCTGTGTTGAGAGGTGTGGAGGTGTAACCTACTGGTCAGGGCAATGTCTGCTTAAGGGTTCAAGTCCCACTTGCTCATTTCATGCCTATGTGTTACTCAAATCCTTTCCCTGCCTGTAACAGTCCAGGCTCTGCTGTGACTTGCAGACACTTGCCCTTCTACTTTGTTATGCATTCTGGCCACACTTTGGGTCAGCAAACATGCTAGTCCCCATCATGCCCTTCTGAAAACATGGCTTTATTGGCTCTGCTGCAGCCCATTGCAGGGGGTCAGATGTGTTCACCCTGCAGATGTCAGGCCCATGCTTGGAGGCATGGTGTAATGGTCATGGCAATGGCTTGTGGGCCAAGATACCAGGGTTCGAGGCCCACTACCACTCCTTAGGTGACATTTCAGAATGTGTTCTTGTCACATTTTATGTCTGCCACAACCTTCAACCTCCTTGTGACTTTGAGTAGGTCACTTAACCCACCAATGACTCAGCTGACTGCAGGTCCTTACAGTTCCTGAATATCATCAGACATTACCAATTCGTTGGTAAGATGTACCATGTCGTGACTGCACTGATACAGCAAGTATACTAACAGGCAGTTACATGCATATAGTTATAATCTATATGTGAGACATCAGTCATGTATGGCATCATGACTATGACTGTTTAGCTTTGGCTCCATCACATCTCTACAATACATGTGGACATATCCTACCTCTCGGATAGCCACCTGCAAGTATCTCTTCATGTCTGTATGTGCCCCATTTGCCCAATTTGGATGATATATGTCCAGTTGTTATCTGCACATTTGTCTGAGGTGTTGTATGGTGACTGTGTGGCTGGGACAGGTGTGTGACCCACATGTCTGGGCATCAGACCTTCATGTGGCACTGACGCACATTTTCTCACACAGTACAAATACGTTGTGGATGGCACCTACAGCCATCTGCCTCTGTCAGCTGTGTGCAGTCATGTCTTCTCATGCAGGCTGCTACACCATGACCTATGCAGGTACTCTTTTCCATATTTGGACACTTCACACATGCCTCTCCTGTTCCTGATCTTCATGTCACCAGTCCTGCTCCGCCCTCCTTTCAAAGCACACATCGTCCCACTTCTGACTCCGCTGGGGGACATGTCTTCCCCATCCTATGCTACACACTGACATTACAGCGCTTTACATGGGTACTCCACTGTGCATAGATACAGCTGCCTCCCACATGCTTGCCACACTTACTGACTGGCATGTTGGATGCCTATGGATCTGTCAGGCCCTTCAGTCTCATCTGTCCTTCCATTTATCACCTTTAGATTGGATTTTGCTGGGGCTCCCTTTTCCAGCAATAAAGTAACAGCCATTTTCGGGTGTTAAAGTGCAAGCCACTTAACCCTCCATAGCCCATGTTCCCTGTAAAATAGTTATCTCCAAGTTATAATGCCCTGTTCAATGTAATTTCAGTTTGTTCAATGTAAACCGCACTGATGCAGAATAGCGCGGTATATAAGAGAATGTAAAATAAAAAATAAATAAAAAATAAATGTTTGACACCTTAACGCCCGATGTCCTGTTAGTGCATGTTAAGTGGCCCATTGTGCCCTTACTGCTGGAACGCCCCTAACCATCCAGAGCCTTTTAGGCATGGAAAACCCCTTTTCGCTGCCATTAACATTCAATAACACCTGCTACCTTACCACCATTTAGTAAACATACCCACATGTGTAAATTAGGACTCTCTCTTTCTTCTGCCTAAAATCTTCCCCCAAACTTGCCTAGTCCAGAGTTACGTAGCAGTATGTTCTTATCATTGTGCATACTTATATGTGCAGTATTTTGCATGCATATACTGGCAAATATACAGAAGAAAAACCTTTATAAAATTAGCCCTTTTGTGCCCTATATGGGTCATGGAAGGCTGCCAGAACTGCTTTTGTCCACAAAAAGCTTAAGGACTTCTGCCTTCACCTTAAGGGGTATGTTTACTAAACCATCTTAATGTTACCGGCGCTAGTTGCAGCGATAATGTGAATAATGCCATATAAGGAGTGGGCGTTCCAGTCCTAAGGTAGCAAGAATATGTATTGCGCGATAGTGGGCGCCGTGGCACGTTAACGCGCGTTAACCCTAAGTACATGCCAGCGCAGTGCTAGAAGCCGTAACAATGTAGCCCACTGGTTACTGCAATGACTGTGGAGGCAGAGGTCATGGGTTTGATCCTGTAGTGGTGTAATCTAAAAAGGCTGTCTGAGGCATTTTCTTTTAATTTAAATCAGTGCTGCCAGCAAAAACACCCTCACAGTGCCATAACCTAAGGTGCCTTATAAGGCGCCCTATAAGGCGCCCCATAGGTCACATTATAAAGTGCCCTGTTTGCCAAGGCACCTATAATGTGCCCTATAGGGCACCTATGAGGCACCTTAGGCTGCAGCACTGTGAGGGTGTTTCTGCTGCCAGCACTGATCGAAATGAAAAGGAAAAGCCTCAGACAGCATTCCTAAATAACACCACTGTGGGATCAAACCCATAACCTCTGCCTCCACAGTCACTGAAGTAACCAGTAGGCTACATCTCTATAGCTGCTACCACACTACTGGCTGGCTACAGAAAGACTGCAGGTCACCACACAAACTGTCTGCTGTGGTTACCAGGATAGGGTAAACCCATCCGTACCCATGATGCACTGCACATGCAGATCAGCAGTCTACAGCTGATCACATAATGGGTATGCACCCCCATAACACCTAGGCCTGGTAGAGGGAACTGACCTTGTGTGTTAGTGGCACAGAGTAGCTACAGACCGTGGCATTGTGCGGGTCCTGTGCTCAAGCTGAGGGTGAGGTGGGGCACCCAGCACCAGGTCCGCAGCACCTGGCTTGGCTGAGATAGGCTATGCTGCAGGTCCCCATCAGTGCCTGTGTGTGATAGGCAGTCCTTGCAGACACACCTAGGATACGCCTTTGTCCATCTGTATTTCCCCAGTCATGTCTAGCCCTTGTGGACTCTGAAGCACCCAGAATCGTTCATATCCTGTGTGGGTGCCATAGTCACATGTTATAGGTGAAGGGGGGTGTTTGGACCCAAAAGTGGATTATGTAGCACCACCCAACCTGCCCTCTGTGGCTGAGGGTGGGGGGATAGGACCTCCCACCAACAGATCCACATTGTACATATCTGTAATGATGGCAGTAGAGAGGACCATCAACCCCAGTCCTGCTGGGGAACAGGCACCCTACAGGGCAGTTGATGCAGACCTGTACACATCACATAAAGCAATGGCAGACAGGCAGAACATTGGAGAAGCCTGCTGCCCCCCCCCCTCACTACTAGCTGACATAAACCAGCAGAGAACACAGTCAGTCTCCACCTGCTGTACCCTGCAAGGTGCTCCAGTCATACATATGCTAACTGCAGACAATCTGCTAGCTAGTACATAGTGCATGTTCCTGGAGGAACTGTGTGCACCCAAAAATGGGATGTGAGCACACACACCAAGCAGGCATGTCAGTGATTGGGCCTCAGAAAAGAGAACCCATAAATGTCACTTGAAAAAAATGCTGTATAGCATTATGGGGGAACCTAGCCATGCCGTGGTCAATGCTCAGTCAGGGTGAGAGTGACCTCCCTGCACGACATGCTGTGGCCACCCTGTCCGTGCAGGTGGTGGTCAGGCACTACAATGTCCCAGCCATTGCCCTATACCCTGTGCAGATGCATCCTGCCCAGGCCACCCTGTCCGGGCCATACCCACAGTACCTTGCTCCTCATTATGCACATTGGCAGGCTAACACTGGAAACAGTGAAAGCAGTGTGGGCTCAGTAAGGTGTAGGCAGCCACAACACACTGGATAGACATACACACACTCCCACACCTATGCCAGCATTGTGCAAATATGGAGGTTTGTGGCAGCCCTGGCCACCACACCAGTCCTGGGCACAGTGCTATGGTACGCAATACTGTTGGGGTCACTCCCCAGAGTGGTAAACACTGTCAGAAGCAATAACTGAAACACACTCCACAGATATCAGAAAGGTTGCTATGATGTATCTCTATCAAGAAATCGTGTTTAACTTAGGATTGTTTAGCTGACATTAATCATAGCAACCTTTTGATATATGTGGAACGTGTTACCAAGTTTAGGACGGCATTGCTAACATATGAAGGTGCCAGTATTGTGAGATGCTGCTCTGCGCAGGGCCCAACAGCCTGACTCTCCGTGAGGCTTTGGATAGTGGAGCCTGTGGGTGTGTGTGTTTGTGCCCCTGTTGGCCGCTGCTCTAGGGCAGAGGTTCCCAATTCTGGTCCTGGTGGGCCAAACACTGTTCAGGTTTTCATGCTGTCCCTAATGAATATGCATGAGATACATTTGCATACAATGGGGCGATGCAAACAAATGCAGCACAGGCATATTTATTAGGGACAGCATGAAACCTGAATGGTGTTTGGCCCTCCAGGACTGCAGTTGGGAAACTCTGCTCTAGCGATTGCACATGTTTATGGTGTCTGTGCTCTGTAGGGTAAAATATAGGCGTTTCAGGCATGTTTAATTTATCTGCAATAAAAGTTCTGTCTTTATTACCACGGTTTAGTACTGGGTAAAATATGGGGATGAGGTTGACAGAAGCCACAGCTGGGACTTGAACTTATGACCTTCTGCCCCTGAACACACTGGCTGTGTGTACTGCACCAAATTGTTGCCACAGGGTCAGATCATTCCCTGGGGATACCATGACTGTTCATCAGACAGACCTTGTCTGTTGCAGTGCACAGCACTCACCTAAACGGGGCTTGGCTGTGGTCTGCTGTGGGAAGATGCACTGCCCCCTCCACCACCAGCACCCCTCTGCCACCATGCTGACATGCCCTTATGCCGGTGGTGCTGGTGGTGTGCAGTCCCATGCCATCCAGTGTGCTGGTAGGCAGCTGCCTATGGTGTGGGTTCTCGGGTAGGGGTGCCTACATGGGCATGTGTGCTTCCCCCTGGCACCACCTGCCAATGTTATGTACCCTTGGGGGTACCTGCTGGGTAATATCCCCTGTGACACTGTGGAACACACACTGGTGCCCATGTTGGTCCCTCGTCAGCTGCTGTCTTGCTACTTTACAGTTTCAGCATTCCTATGTGCCACCTAGGCATCTGCCTAGTCCGTACTGTGCCCCAGCTGGGCCACAGCATGTGCCACCTGCAGCCCCCTGCATCCCATTTACAGCATCAGTACAGTTGCCCTTTCCTACGTGCCCACTCTGCTGTGGCGGCACATGTGCACGTCCTAACAAACCTGCCCAATATAAATGTCAAAAACCCTGATCACCGCTATTTCAATGTGGGATCATTCACTTTGTAGGGGGACAGAGCATAGACCCTTCCAAACATGATATCTTCCTTTCTATGCTTTGTCAGTAGTGTTGCTTTTTGTTTATCATTAATATCACTATTGACCAGCTTGGTTATTGGGATTTCAGATGTGGTTCTGGTCATTTTATTTATACTGTGCTATTTAGAATCAGTGTGGTTTACATGTATACTAACAGGTACTTTTTTAAAAAAATTTCCTTGTCCCCAAAGGGCTCACAATCTAAGTGTACCTGAGGCAATGGAGGGTTAAGTAGCTTGCCCAAGGCCACAAGGAGTGGCCATGGGACTAGAGACCCCAGTACATCCAGCCTGAAGTTGCTTGTCCCCCATGCGGGAATTGAACTCCTGGCCTTCCAGCCTGAGGTAACCTGTCCCAACCACTGAGCCACTCCTCCCTTGGTTGGTTCCTGCACATGTATAACTACTATCACTTTTCTGGGTTTCCCTGCCTTTGCTGTACATTGCTGACTGAAATGGTTTCTCTCTCATACAAATGTGCCTCTAACGCGAGGCGTTAGTGTTCAGACCCGGATTTCACAGCATTAGTGTGCCTGGAGCCTCTCCCTGCCCACTCTCCACCCATTGACCCCTATTTCAGCCTTCTGGGAGGCCTTACTCCACCCTTCAGAGCCGGATTTCACAGTGTTATTGTGCCTTAACGCTGCTGCCGACGTTATCGCACGATACGTGACGTTATCACGCAATAACGTTACGCATAGCGCAATAACGTCGCCGCTGCTACGTTAAGATGGTTTAGTAAACATACCCCTAAGACTTTCATCAGCCTTTATTCATATTTTTCAAGGCTACCACCAAAAAAGATCAAATTGCCACGGCATACCAGAACCTCCAGTAGATGCAAATCTTCTAGTGTTTATTTCATCAGCTTTTGGAACATGGCCAGAGCTCAACAGATACCTTGATGAATATGCTCAAACTCATACAAATCCAGGAGGATAGATGAAAGTTGTCTTCACTTTATCATCTGGGCGCATGAGTATTTGATAGTAGCTGCTTTTTGGATCCAAGACATTGACTTGCTTGCCTCCCTCTAGGCAATTCAAGGCATCCTCCATCCTGGGGGGTGGTGTACTGATTTGTTATCACACATTGATTCAAAGTTTGGTAGTTCATGAATATGCATATAACTTTTCATGGCCAAGAAAGCAAAATTGCTTACCAATAATATGTGTTCCTTGAGGAGCAGGCTATCAGAAGTCATATAGAACAATGTCAATGGATGGATCCTGGTCAGAACAGTGACTGCTAAACTTCCATAGCTTTATGACGTACTCTTCTCACCATAATGTCACTTATATATGAGGACTGTTATCCTGCTTGCCCTCTGAGAAAGCTATGTGCATAAGCTTCTGTGTATGCACAAATAAAAAATGACATCGACAGACAAATAGGCACACAGGACATTCTTATTTCCTTATTTAAAAAAATGTCTCGAAATGGAAAATATTTTCAAGAAAATGGTAATACAGAACTAAACAGAGAGCTATCATTTGGTGAATAATAAAATCTAACATTAAAATATGGAAGGAGTATTTTTATATTGTTCACATTAGTGAAAAGTATTGTATATGTCTACTTTTCACTCCACAGATTTGCAGGAATTTCAAAGTAAAGGTATACTCATATTGCGAACATTATTCTATGAAAAGTAATCACACACATTTACACATGCTAATTTGAGCAGAAACCTTTCAGTAGGAAATATATGTGCACACGTCTGAAAAATTAAGAAGCATCTATGAGGTTCCAAACCCCACCCTCAGGAACTCCTCCCTTATTAGCATATAGGGTGGGCGATTTATAAAAGCCACTTTCTGCATATAAAGCACTGTTGACAATTAACCTGTGAATGTAAAGCAGACTGTCTGGGTTATGCAGTGGTAGTATTCATGCTCTATGCGGTACAGTACCTAAGGAAAGAAAAAAGGAGTGATACTTCTCTCCATATTCATCTGTGTCATCCCTCAACTTGGCACCTCTTCAGTCACCGGGAGGATGGTTAGGATTACAGCATCTATAGCAAGCAGTTGCATACGTCATAGCTCTTTGCCTCTCTATTCAGGGTGAAGGATGTAATTTCAGAAACAGTGTCATCTTGCACTATATAGAAGAACCTTTCTATTGTTATTTGTGGCTGAGCTGGGATGAATTACTTCGCTTTTCATGTGTTTTTGTATAGAAAATAAAGTAATCCACACTAAAAATAAATCTTGGTTAAGTGGATAGTGATAAATGGGGTTCACTATAAAAAAATGCATTGTATAGGAGGAGGGAGGAGTGGAGGAATGGGGGAAGAAGGGATCATTGGCGTGTCTCAGCCCTTGGTCCAATTCTATTCAGTATTTTCCTACGTGATATTGCAGAGGGGCTGCTAGAAAATCTTTCTATTTCTGCAAATGATAAGGGACAGCGTCAACAAAGAAACTGGAGGGCAAAAAAAAAAAAAGAAGAGTGAGTTAAGATAGCTTGAGAAGTAGTTAGTGGACCAACTCAGGGTGACGGAAACTGAGATGCATTAAGCCACATGGTTCAGAAGGGTTGTGTCCAAATTCAGAGTGCCTTTGTATCACCTTAGTGTAAAACCCACCCACCCCCACCCAGGGCAAGATAACATAGGCTTCCCCTTGTGTAGGAGCTGTTCACGGTAGCTGGGTAGATGTTATCACTGTCTCACCCCCTTAGGCTGTGGCAGGGGGTACAAGAATACTAAGGGGTATGTTTACTAAACAGTGGTAAAGTCACCGGTAGTAAGGGCAGCGTTAAGGTACTTGAAACCATATAAGGCAGTGGGCGGGTAGGGGGCATGCTGGCGTTAGGGTGCCTTGGGCCATTTAACTTGAGGTAACAGGACCAAGTGCGATAAGGTGACAAGACGTCCTAAGGAGAGACAAGGTGTCTTAAGAGGTGATAAGGTGCTTTAACAGGAGAAGGCGTCTTAACATGAGATAAGGGGCCCTAACAGGTAAGGTGACCTAATATGAGCTAAGGTGCCCTAACAGGAGATAAGGTGCCTACCAGGGGAGAAGGCATCCTAAGGAGAGACAAGGTGCCTTAAGGTGGAAAGAATGCACCTTAAGGCAGGAAAATGGCTGTAAACCAAACGCTGGATAGAGCACCAAGCTGTACAGGTGAAGGAAGGAAGGAGAGATGGGAGTTGATGGACCTGCCATGTCAGTGGGCACCCTATGCAATAGCCAGTAAAGGTGATGTGCATGTGGGAGGCAGCTGTACTGATACACAGGGTGTGGCAATGTAAAGTGCTGCACTGACAGTGTGTGGCATAGGATGGGGAAGACGTGTCTCACAGCAGAGGCAGAAGTAGCAGGATGTTTGCAATGACAGGAGGAAAGAGTAGTATTGGTTACATACAGATCAGGCACAAGAGAGGTGAGCATGAAGAGCGATAATGCGGAAAATGGTACCAGTGTAGGGCATAGAGTAGCAGCCTGCACAAGAAGCAGGACTGTACATAGCCGACAGAGGCAGATAGATGGGCTGAAAGACAGATGGCGGCTGAGGAGAGGGTAGTATGGGCTGCCAGCACTGATCTTCAGAGCCCTGACTGTTACAGGTATGAAAATGATCTGAGTAGTACAGTCACAAAAAGAACAGATAGGAATCAAACCCCTGTTGCCTGCTTACAGACTGAACTAACCAGTAGGCTTCACCTCCACATCTCTCTGCACAGCAATGGCTGGATACAAAGAGACTGCAGGTCACCATCTAAAATGTCTGCTGTGTGTGCCAGTATAGGGTAGCACCACTAGTACCCATGATACAGTGCACATGCAGAACAGCAGTCTACAGCTAATCACCAAATGGAGAATGCACATATCCATCACCTCAGCTCAGTAAGTTGCAGTGACACAAGCACAGCACAGCTACATACTGCATATGCTGCCCACCACTGGGTTTTCCAGCCATGCACATACTAACTGCAGACAGTCCACTGGTCAGTACACATTGCAGGTGCACAGAACAACCACATGAATTCAGGCTTGGGATATATAGCATGGCCAACCAGAAGTTGACAGTTATCAAGCCCCCAGGACAAAAGGAGCACCCACATCACTAGAGTCAGACACTAGATAACACTATGTGGATACATAGCCATGCCATGGTCACTGCTCGGTCAGCGTGAGAGTGCCCTCCCAGCATGACATGCTGTGGCCATCTGGTCCATGCAGGTGGCAGTCAGATGCTACGATGTTCCAGCCATTGCCCTACCCCTGATGCAGATACATCCTGGTCAATCCACCCTGTTCAGGCTTTATCCACAATACTTTGCTCCTCATCATGCATATTTTCAGGCTAATGCTAGAAACAGCTTAGGCACTGCGAGGCTCAGTGAGGTGTAGAAAGGCACAAAACGATGGATAGACATACACACACACGCTCATATCAACGCACTGTGCAAAAATGGGGATGGTTGACATTCCTGCCTGCCACTCTGGTCCCAATCTCACTCAGGCATTATTAAGGTGTGCTCATTGTGCAGGAGCAAGTAGTGTACTCTGATATTAATGGCCACTCAGCGTGCCGGTGCTGTCACCCTGACTCTTCATCCAGATGAGGATAATAGAGCTTGTCTGTGTGGGTATTTGTACGCTTGTTGGCCAATTCATTGGGGGTGGCACATATTGGTGTTGTCCCTGCTCTGTGGGATAAAGTTTAACCACAGGAACATGCACTGTGTGATCCACAGCCAGGACACAAACCTATGATCCTCTGCTTCTATGCACACCAACTGTGTGTAGAGCACCACAATGCTGCCACTTGGTCACATTAGTCCCTGGGGCTGACATGCTTTCATCAGACAGACCTTGGCACATGGTGTACTGTGCACAATGCACTGGAGCAGGGCCTGGCCTTGGTCTACTGCAGAGGGGTGCCTCTGCACCCTCTGCCAACATCCCCCATGCCATGCTGACATGCCATGTGCTGTCAGTGTTGGTGGTGCACAGTCCTAGGCCAGCCAACATGCAGTAGGCGGTTGCCTAAGGCTCAGGGTCTGGTGGGGAGGGCAGAGGCATACATAGATGGCCATACATCCCCCCCCCACAACCATCTGCCTCTCCAGGGATCCCATCACCACCTGCCAATGTTATATCTCTTCAACCTGGGGAAGAGACAGCTGAGGGGTGTTATGTTAGAGATCTAGCACATATTACCTGGAGTGGATTGGGTAAATGTAGATCGATTATTTACGCCATCAAAATGTAGTAGGACTAGGGGACATGCAATGCAGCTACAGTGTGAGCCATTGAGGACTATTGTGAGTGAATGGTTTCTCCGTCAATACGTATTCAAACTCTGGAATTCATTTCCGGAGGATGTTGTAAAGGCTGTTAGTGTAGCTGGGTTTCAGAAATGTTTGGACAGGTTCCTGGGGATCAGTCTATAAACCATTACTAATGAGAGGCCCAGAATATCCTCTCCTTGCCCAATACATGCACTGTGGATCCTGTGTGTCTTTTGTGGAAACTGCTAGGTACCTGTGACCTAGACTGGCCACTGTTGGACACAGGATACTAGACATGATGGACCTTGGTCTGACACAGTCTGGCATATTTTCAAGTCCTATGTGCTTACGTGCCACCTAGGCAACTGCCTGGTCTGCCCTGTGCACCAACGGCCCCCACTGCATGACCCACATGCACCCTCCTTTGCCCCATTTGCACCATCAACATAGTGCCCTTTCATACTTGAGCACTAGGCTGTTGCTGTTAATGGAGCACTACTATCACCGTCTTGGGCTCACCTGTCTGTGCAGCATATTGCAGACATTAAAATAGGCTCTCTCTCCTCAAAATATAGCCTTACTGTGAGGTTTTAATATGTGATAATGGTCCTGACGTTAAGATGCCATCATTAAGGGAGCATGGTCTTGTTTCCACCAACTCCCCACCCATTGACCCCCCACTCTCCGCATTGTGGATGCCTCTTCTCCACCCACAGGGCACTTTACGATGCCGATACTGTTAATGCACGCTAAAGTGGCGTTAGTGCGTGCTAACGGCACACTTGCTCCATTAGTGTGGTTTAGTAAGCATACCCCTAAGTTCTGACTGGAATACTCCTTGCTCCCCTCAGGGTTAGAGAACACAGTCAGAATAAATAAAAAAATCTAAAGGATAAGAGTGAAGGAAACACCCAATGGTAGATAGTGGCATAGTAATATAGTATATGACGGCAGATAAAGACCAGTGGCAAAAGTAGGTGCACTTGCCGCTTCGTGCAGGTCACCCCTCCCCATGCCTTTGTTTAGGGGTGTACCCCCACTCCGTGTAGGTCACCCCTATTTTTTCAGATATAAGAGATAGTTATGCTTATTTTTATTTTATCCTGTTGCTATAAAGGGATCCGCTATATCTGTCCCATGCCATTTTGAATTCTGTCACTGTGTTTGCCCCCACCACTTCCATCAGGAGGGCATTCCAAGCATCCACCACCATTTCAGTTTATTCTACCTAGGTAAGTACTCTAATAAAGTAAGTATCCTACAATATATATGAATTATTACAAATTAACTAATAAAGAAAATGGAAATAAACATTTGTGTACAATGTTCCAATTTAGTTAACTACTCACATGAAACTTTTACCAAATAAAGATGTATCACTCCCAGTCAAAGTTCTCTTTTAACAGTCTGTGAACTATATTTGAGCTCAAATATCATAAATGTTGGTGCACATAGAAATCAGCATTTATCCCTGGAGGCTTCAATCATTGGGGCCTATCCACTGTGACAACTGGGCTTGGAAAGATCATCTTCTTCAGGTTCACAAGGTTTCTTCAGGTTTCTTCGGGACTCTGTAGAGGAAGTCTGACTCTAATCCTGAAATTAAACTGCCTTGTGCCTCACAGGTCAAGAAAAATATACTTGGGGGCATGTTTACTAAACTGCGGTAATGTCATTCCGCGGTAAAGGTAGAGATGCCCATATAAAGGAGTGGGCGGGGCAGCAGTAAAGCTGTGTGTCAGATAAGGCACGTTAGAAGGCGCGTGAAAAGGCGTGTTATAAGGCACCGTAGAAGGCACGTGCCTACGTGCCTTATGTGTCTTATAAAGCACCTTATAACGCGCCGTATAAGGCGCCTTGTACTGTGCCTAATTAGGAGCCTTGTAACGTATTTTAAGGAGTTTTGATAGCTGTGGAGAGAGTACTGTGTTGCTGGCAGCACAGATCTGCAAAGATATGACTGTCACAGGCAAGCAAAATATCTGCCCTGGACAGGAGGGAACAACAAGGAATTGAACCCATGACCTCTGCCTCCATAGTCATCAACGTAACCAGTGGGCTACAGCTCTATAGTGTCTAACACACTGCTGGCTGGCTACAGAAAGACTGCAGGTGACCACACAAGCTGTCTGCGGTGGTTATCAGGATAGAGTAGACCCACCCATACCCATGATGCACTGCACATGCAGATCAGCAGCCTATGTCTGATCACAAGATGGAGTATGCGCCACTATAGCACTCCAGCCTGGTAGGGGGAGCTGATCGTGTGTGTTACTGGCACAGAGTAGCTACAGACCGTGACAGCATGCGGTTCCTGTGCTCACCCTGAGGGTAAAGTGGGGGGCCCAGCACCAGGTCCGCAGAACATGGCATGACTGAAATAGGCTGTGCAGCAGGTTTTCATCAGTGTCAGTGTGTGATAGGTAGCCCTTGCAGCCACACCTAGGATACACCTGTGTCCATCTATATTTCCCAGTCATGTCTAGCCCTTGTGGACTATGATGCACCCAGAATAGTGCATATCCTGTGTGGGTGCCATGGTCACAGAATATGTGAAGGGTGGTATGCAGACCCTAAAGCGGATTATATGAGCACCACCAAACACGCTCCTGTGGGCCAGGGTGGGGAACAGGATCCCCCCACCAATAGATCCACAGTCTACATCCCTGCAATGCTGGCAGTAGAGGGGACCATTGACCCCAGTCTTGCTGGGGAACGGATACCCCTACAGGGCAGGCAATGCAGATCTGTACACATCCATAAGGCAATGGCAGACAGACAGTAGGTCTGGAGATGCTCAGCTGCCCCCCACCACTATCTGACATTCTCCAGCAGCAAGCCCAGTGAGCCTCCAACCGCTGCAACCTGCAAGGTGTTCCAGCCATGCACATACTAACTACAGACAGTCTGCTAGCTAGTCCATAGTGCATGTTCCTGGAGGGGATGTGAGCACACACACCAAGCAGTTAAGTCAGTGATTGGGCCCCAGAAAAAAGAACCCATAAATATCACTTGAGAAAAATACTATACAGCACTATGGAGGAACCTGGCCATGCCGTGGTCACTGCTCAGTCAGGGTGAGAGTGACCCCCCCTGCAGGACATGCTGTGGCCACCCTGTCCATGCAGGTTGTGGCTGGGCACTACAATGTCCGAGCCATTGCCCTATGCCCTGTGCAGATGCATCCAGGCCAGGCCACCCTGTCCAGGCTATACCCACAGTACCTTGCTCTTCATTATGCACATTGGCAGGCTTACACTGGCAACAGTGCAAGCAGTATGGGCTGAGGAAGGTGTTGGCAGACACCACACACTGGATAGACAGACACACACTCCCACACCTATGCCAGCATTGTGCAACTATAGAGGCTCTTGGCAGCCCTGGCCACCGCACCAGTCCTGGGCACAGTGCAGGCATGGCTATGGTACGCAATACTGTTGGGGTCAATCCCCAGGGTGGTGAACACTGTCAGACACCAGACCTGAAACACACTCCACAGACATCAGAGAGGTTGGTATGATACAGCTCAATGAGCAGATTGTGCTTAACTTAGGAATTGCTATCTGCCAGTAATCAGAGCAACCTCTTGATATATGTGTACCGTATTCCCAGGTTTAGGGTGGCATTGCTAGGGTATGTAAGTGCTAGTATTGGGAGATGCATGCAGGGCCCAACATCCTGCCTCTCCAGGAGGCTTTGGATACTGGAGCCTGTGGGTGCAGGTGTGTCTGCCCCTGTTGGCCGCTGCTCTAGGGCAGAGGTTCACAACTCCATTCCTGGTGGGCCAAAGACTGTTCGGGTTTTCATGCTGTCCCTAATGAATATGCATGAGATACATCTGCATACCATGGGGGCGGCACATAGAAATGCAGCACAGACATCTGTATTAGAGACAGCATGAAACCTGAATGGTGTTTGGCCCTCCAGAACTGCAGTTGAGAAACTCTGCTCTAGGTATTGCGCATGTTTATGGTGTCTCTGCTCTGTAGGGTAAAATATAGGCGTTTAAGGCATGTTTATGTTATCTGCAATAAAGGTTCTGTCTTTATTGCCATGTTTTAATAGTGGGTAACGTATGGGGACTGGGTTGGCAGGAACCACAACTGGGACTTGAACCTGTGATCTTCTGCTCCTGAACACACTGGCTGTGTGTACTGCACGGCACCACCGTGTTGCCACAGTGATAGTGCAGTCCCTAGGGATACCATGACTGTTCGTCAGACAGGGCCTGTCTGTTGCAATGCATGGCACCCACCTACACAGGGCTAGGCCATGGTTTGCTGTGGGCAGCTTCCACTGCCCCCTCCACCGCCAGTACCCCTCTGCCACCATGCTTACATGCCCTTCTGCTGGTGGTGCTGGTGATGCGCAGTCTCAGGCCATCCAGTGTGCCAGTAGGTGGCTGCCTATGGTGTGGGTTTTGGGGTAGGGGTGCCCGCATAGATGTCCACGCTTCCCCCCAGCACCACCTGCCAATGTTCTGTGCCCTTGGGGGTACCTGCTGGGTACTATCCCCTGTGCCACTGTGGGAAACAAACTCATGCCCATGTTGGGCCCTCATAAGTTGCTGTCTGGCTGCTGTACTGTTTCAGCATTCCTATGGGCCACATAGGCATCACCCTGGGCCACACTGTGGCCCAGCTGCACCACAGCATGTGCCACCTGCAGCCCTCTGTATCCCCTTTTCGAGCATCTTTCCAGTTGCCCATTCCAACATGCCCACCCTGCTGTTGAGGAACATGTGCACGCCATAGAAAACCTGTCCAATAACAAGGGGAAACCGTGATCAGCGCTATTTCACTGTGGGATCATTCACCTTGTATGGGGACAGAGCATAGACCCTCCCAAAATTAATATCCTTTTTTTGGAGCTTTCTCAGTAGTGTTTTTTGATGTTTCCCATTCATATCACTATTGGCCAGCTTGTTTATGTTTGTTTTACATTTTGTTCAGGTAATTTTCAGTGTTTATTTGCCCTTTTGTTCTGTGCACGTGTATCACACTTATCACTTTTCTGTAGGTTTCCCTGGCTTTGCTGTACATTGCTGACTGAAATGGTTTCTCTCTCCTGCAATTGTGTGCTAACGCCTGGTTTTCAGTTGCGTTAGGATTCAGCCCTTAATTCCTCCACATTAGTGTGAAAGGGGCCTCTCCCCGCCCACTCCCTGCCCATTGACCCCTTCTCCCCGCCCTCTCTCCACCCTTTTCTGCACTTTACACGACCGGGAACATTAAGGCGCATTAAGGGCTGTTAAGGCGCCTTAACGGTACAGAATGTACCGTTAGGGCGCCTTAAGGCGCCTTAACGTACCCGCTGCTATGTTAACGCAGTTTAGTAAACATGCCCCTTAGTCTTTTTATTCTAAGCTTTAAAAAAATGTTAGTGGTAATAAATAAAAAATTACTATTGCAAGCTTGTTAAAAATACCCCCAGAAACCCCTTTCTTGATGACAATCTGATCCAAGATGGCGCTGCAAGCAGATGTGGCTGAGGACACTCTGTAGCTCATTTCTTGTGTTGGAGGCTTGGGTGTTCTTGGTGTCTGTGAAGATGGGCAAAAGGAGGGGAAAGGCATTGCTCCTGGGAGGCCCCCCTTCCTAACCTATGCACCAGACCATGTTGGAGGCATTGGAGTTGCCTCAGTCTCCCCAGCGTCTTTTCCCTAGGACCAGCCCAATCATCGAACTTTGGCAGCAGTGTGGAAGGGGCTTTGTTAAGTCCTATTCTGTGGATGCTGCCTCTGATGCCCAGAAGTATAGGAGTCATGGATTCAGCGGTGGAATCTCAGGCCAGAGTGGCTGGTGGAGTATCCTCTCCAGGAGGATGTCCTGCGGTGGAGTCCTCCTCCCTTTTGGTAGTGACTGTTGGGGACTTTCCGGATGGATTGGAGCGGTCACTAAGTTTTATCGCGCAGAGAGTTGGTGAGGCTGCTTCTGGGTATAGCTTTTGCGAGGTGCAGAAACCATCAGCTGTGACGTTGGAGTCACTATGGGATGCAATCCAAGGACTGAACTCCTCCCTGCAAGTTTTTTCAAATAGACTGTTGGATGATCTGTCTACTGTTTCATAGTCGGTGCTAGAACACTCTCAGGCCTTGGGACAATGTTCATCTAGGTGTGATGTTCTTGAGTCTAAAGTGAGTGCTATTTAGAGTTTGGGGGGACGCTCTAAGGAAAGTTAAGAATATTCTTCACAGATGGATTGAGTACTTGGAGAACCAAGTATGCCAGAACAATCTCCTTCTATTGAACTATCCAAGATCGCCCCTCATATCTGCCCTTAATATGGTTAAAAGGTACTTGACTGAGAATTTGGGAATGGATGCCATCTCTCTTCATCTTATTGTTGTTGTTGTTAATTGCAGTTGAGTCGGTGTTGACTCATAGCAACCCTCTGGATAACTGCCCTAAATTGCATTCGGTCTTCAGTCAGGCGTCTCATTGTTGACAGGCTGGTACCTGTAGCTGCAGTTATTGTATCGATCCATCTCATCGCTGGCTTTCCTCTTTTGCGATGACCTTCTATCTTGCCAAGCATAATGTCTTTCTCTAATGATCTCTCTCTTCGCATAATGTGTCCAAAGTATGAAAGTCGAATTCTTGTCATCTGAGCTTCTAAAGAAATCTTAGGTTTGATCTCCTCTAGTACTGATTGGTTTATTCTTCGGGCAGTTATTCGCCGCCAGCAACATAATTCAAAGGTATCAATTTTATCTTTTTCACTGTCCAGCTTTCGCATCCATATGATCTTACTGAAAATACCATGGCTTAAAAGAGTCGAATCTTTGGCCCTATGGAGTGGTAATAGCTTTCACTGCAACAATGGGTATGAACTAAATGTGCAGCAGTAATATGTACCACATGCTTATGGAAGTGGCTGGACCACCACTGTCAGTCATCATGGGGCCTCCACCCCTTTAGCCGACCATCCTCTTATGACATCACACCATATCTGAACCTGTCACTACAACCCAGCTGTCTAAAATGGGATATCTGATGTTAGCCAAAACCCAGGTGAAAAAGGTGCAACTTGCAAGAAAGGCCAAGACACACCAGCATACAATACCAAATACACATACAGTCCAATAGCTGTGGTGTATATCTGTGGCTGAACTAGTATTGTATAGGTAGTGCAGTACTGACCTTGTGGACCAGGTGTCATGTGACCCACTTCCCATTCATGGTGACCTACGCAACTGCTTGCTAATGGTCACTGATGTTGTATGTGTCATGAAGTCCACGAGGGCCTATAAACTCTTGCTGTCATGTGAAGGTACAGATCCTCTGCTGGTCATGGAGGACATGCATACAGCATGTTTGAATGTGCAATGCATCATGGGGTATGGTGGGATGAATGAATAACAGAACATAGAGCAGCACCAATGGCAGAATGGAAGGAGGGGACTATGGGACCTGTTCCTAAAAAAAAACCCATCAGCAGGTCTGCAATCTCATATTTCAATACTTTCAATACCCTTCGATGTATATCTTCCTCCCCAGGTGATTTGCTACTCTTCAGTTTATCTAATAGCTGTAATACATCTTCCTGATGTATCAATATTTCCTTCAATTCTTCCACACCTTTAAATACCACTTCAGTCATGGGTAACATCCCTACATCTTAATCAGTAAAGACCGAAGCAAAGAATTTATTCAGTCTCTCCGCTATCGCCTTGTTGCCTCTTAGTGCCCCTTTAACCCCTCTATCATGTAATGGACCAACTGACTCTCTCACAGTTTTTTTGCTATGAATGTACTTGAAAAAGTCTTTATTACGTGATTTTGCTTCCACAGCAAGCTTCTCAAATTCTCCCTTTGCCTGCCTTATCAATGCCTTGCATTTAACTTGCCAGTGCTTGTGCTGTTTCCAGGTTTCCTCGTTTGGCTCTTTTTTCCATTTCCTGAGAGATGCTTTTTTGGCAACAACAGCCTCTCTGACCTCACCTTTAAACCATGCTGGCAGTTTTTTGGACTTCCTTCCACTTTTCTTAAAGCTTGGAATACAGCTGGTCTGGGCTTCCAAGATAGTATTTTTCAACAACACCCAAGCTTGATGTAAGTCTTTAACATTTGCAACTGCTCCTTTTTTCTTAACTATTTTCCTTATTCTATCATAGTCTCCCTTTCGAAAGTTAAAAGGTAGTACTGTGGATTTCCTTACCATCCCTCCTCCATTAATTAGATCAAATGTGATCGTACTATGATCACTATTGCCAAGTGGCCCCAACAACCTTATCTCTTGCACCAGTTCTGGTGTTACACTAAGGACTAAGTCCAATATGGCTTCCCCTCTGGTCGGTTCATGAACCAGCTGCTCTAAGAAGCAATCATTTATTTCATCTAGGAAATTTATCTCCCTATCATGTCCTGCTGTGACACTGACCCAGACGATACCGGGGTAATTGAAATCACCCATTATTATTACTGTGCTGTAACTTTTGTTAGCTTCCTTGATTTCTTTGAGCATTTCATCATCCATTTGTTCATTCTGGCCAGGCGGTCGATAGTACACCCCCACTGCCATCGCCTTCCCCTTTTTACATGGATTTTCAATCCATAGAGATTCTACAGCAAATTTGGTTTCCTGCAAAACTTTAATCCTTTCTGACTCAATACCCTCTCTAACATAGAGTGCAACCCCTCCACCAATTTGATCAGCTCTATCATTACGATATAGTTTGTACCCAGGTATCACAGTGTCCCACTGGTTGTCCTCCTTCCACCATGTCTCTGAGATTCCAATCATATCTAACCTCTCATTTAGTGCTATATATTCTAACTCACACTCATTACGACATGTGTCCACATCCCTCCAATTTCTCCACATCCTCTACCCTGGACTGACCGTTCCTTAATCTGTTTCTTTCTCCCCATTCCCCTGGGTCCCAAGGGTTCCTCCAGAACATCAGTCCCTCATTCTCTTATCAGTAGACACCTCACCCCCGACACAAAAACTCACTTCCCGGCAGCTGCTGTCATTTTCCCAGCCAATTTTCACACACTTCAAACTCAGTTGGACCTCCTGGCTCCCCCAGTTTCAGTTTTATCCACATCACGCTTTTCTGCCACCTGGTACCTTCCAGGCCTCCACCTCCTTAAGCAGCAGCTCCATGCTTCCAAACAGGCCTGGTGGAAGTCTAGAGACCCTGCCCTTCTTACTACTTATTTTTCAAACACATCATTATCTCTATCATACTAAGGTCTTGAGCGCAAAAAGAGAATATTATTTTTCCCTTGTCTCTGCCTCCTCTCACAATCCCAAACCCTTTTCTCCATTGCTGCTCATCCATCTACCATGCCAACTCCCTCTTCCTCCTTGGCCCCCACTGGTCCTTCCTCTGATGCTGTGGCTGACACTTTTTCTTCCAGAATCCTGTCTGCTCATTCCGGCCTTCTCTTGCATAGCCCCTTTCTCCAACCCTCATCACCTATTCCTTCTGCTCAGGCTGAAATATACATCTGGAGCTCCTTTTCCATACTCGACATTGCTACTTTGGCCCGCATGCTCTCCACCACTAAGCAATCTTTCAGTCCTCTGGACCCAATCTTTTCAGCATGGTATTCAGAATCTTCCTTAGTTCTCATCCCACTCATTTGTTTGATGCTTAGCAGTTTTTTCTCCTCAGGCACTGTCCCTTCCTCCTGGAAAAAGGAGATTCTCTGCTACTGCTGTGAACTCTCTGGAAATAAAGCATTTTCCTTTAACCCTCTGCCTGGCTCCATGGGGTTTTGTGTCCTACCTGCTCACAGCGTACTACAGGGCCATGTTTACTAACATGCACTAACAGTGTGTGGGGTTTACAATGTGCTAAACATAAGAATATAAGATGTACTATATGGGTCAGACCAAAGGTCCATCAAGCCTAGTATCCTGTTTCCAACAGTGGCCAATCCAAGTCAGAAGTACCTGTCAGGTTCCCATACGAAGACATATTCCATGCTGTTTATCCCAGAGGAATGCAGTGGATTTCCACAGACTATTTTAATAATGGCTTATGGACTTTTCCTCTAGGAATTGTACAACCTCTTTTAAACTCAGTTACACTAACAGCTTTTACTACATCCTCTGGCAAAGAATTCCAGAGTTTGATTATGCATTGAGTGAAAAAATATTTTCTCTGATTAGTCTTAAATGTTCTAAATTGTAGCTTCATTGCATGTCCCCTGGTCTTCCGACTTTTTGAAGGAGTAAACAACTGATTTATGTTTACCCGTTCCACTCCACTCATGATTTTATAGACTTCTATCATATCTCTCCTTGGCCATTTCTTTTCCAAGTTGAAGAGCCCTAACCTTTCAAGCTTTCTTCGTAGGGGCCATTCCATCCCCTTTATCATGTATAACTTTTTAAATTCTGCTACATCCTTTTTAAAATATGGTGACTAGAATTGCAAACAGTCTTCAAGGTGTGGTCACACCATGAAGCGAAACAGAAGCATTATAATACCCTTTGTTTTTGTTCTCAGTTCCTTTCTTTATGATTCCTAGCATTCTATTTGATTTTTTGGCTGCTGCTGCACTTAAAACAGAGGGTTTCAATGTATTATCCACAATGATGCCTAGATCCTTTTCCTGGGTGTTGATTCTTAATGTGCAAACCTTGCATTGTGTAACTGTAGCTTGGATTGTTCTTCCCTAAATGCATAACATTGCACTTGTCCACATTAAATTTCATGTGCCATTTTGACAGCCAATCTCCCAAAAATATGGCTGTGGTAAAAATCCCATGCTAACTGCTTAGCACACGTTGGGGAAAAGATTGAGCAGGATAGAAGTGGAGTGTGGATGTTGACTGCACATTGCGTTAGCGCAGACATCATTAGCACATGCTCACTGTCAATGTTACAGGTGCTTACGCTATCTGGAGTAATCATGGCAATTATATTAGCATGGGGTGGTGCTGGATCCTCTCTAACTGCATGGGGACATGCTGTGTACTCTTCCATTCGTTAGCATGGGTGTGGCACCACCCCTGTGCTAATGTTTGGAGCTGAATGAATGGTAAACTACTGCATTTTAGTAAGCATGCTGCTGTTAGTCCAATGAAGGTACATCTTATTTAAATATTTTGATAACCTTTATTTTGGGCCTTGCATTAATAATACAACTCAAAAAATGTTATAATTTTCTACTGAACAGAAAAATCCTTTACAAAAAACTTAAGGCCCAACATTCAAAGTTATTAACATGGTTAGTTCCGCTGAATATCCGCAGCTGCCAGCTCCACACTCCCCAATGCTAACCATTTAGGATTGGGATGTGTCAGAGGCGGCACAATCGCTAATATTGAGCCGCTGCCTGATTAGCGATATGTGGTAAAATCCAGCCACAGGTAACCCTGTCCTAATTTTCGTCACGTATCGCTAACCGGGCATTGGCTCAATATCGCCTATGCAGTGAACCCAGATATTCAATGCCAGGGCTGGCTATAATCCTGGCATTTAATATCCGGGTTAAATGTTCAGCGTTGGCAGCTAGCCATGTTAGCAGCGCTAGCTGCCGGCACTAAATATCAACCTGCGGCGATCAGTAGGTACTTAAAATGTTTGTCATTCGTTAGCAAATCCAGATATTCAGCATCGATATTTGGATAGTGATTACTGCTGAATATTTATTTAGCCGATTTTTTCATACCACTGTATCTACCAGTCACAGCAGTGTACATGGAACAGGTTTGACAAGTTTAACATTACATGGAATGTAGTTCATGAAATTTAATGGTTAACTAATCATACCTCTACATAGAATTTAGTTAATTGATAAGTGAACAGCAATAATTAAATAAGCAACCAATAAAACAAGTGACTTAGATTGTGCAACAGGAATAAAGAGGTGACTTAAAATAGGAGCCTACAGAATGACGAAGGTTGGACACGAGTCACTGGGCCTGCAGAATCACCAATCCAACTTCTCCAGTCCTTGAACTGAAGAACCATTATGCAGCCCTGGAAGTAGAGGAGATGAAAGCATCCCCGGAAAGGGAAGAACCAGAGATCGAGCACCCCAAAGTTGCAGAATCAGTGACCACAAGGAAGCGAAGGGTAGTGGTGGTTGGTGACTCTCTTCTGAGGGGTACTGAGGTGTCTATCTGCCAACCAGACGACGTCTAGAGTGGTATGCTGTCTGCCAGCCAAAATCTGAGATGTTATGGAGAGTTTGCCAAGAATCATCAAGCCCACTGACTATTACCCAATGTTGCTCATCCATGTCGGCACAAATGATACTGCCAGGTACCCCTCTGAGCATATCAAAAGTGACTTCATAGCCAGATTGTTGGGGCAGCCAGGGAGAGTGCTTGTTCTGTGGTGTCCTTGCGTGTTTTTCTGAAGTCTTTAGGGGTGTTAACACGGTTGGAGGTGCCTTTTCTTCTTGGGCGTGTGCTGGTGTCTGGTTGTATGAGGGTGTGTAGGCTGTTGGCTGAAGTGTGTTGTTTGATCTTAAATATGTTTATCATTGTTTTGTATTTGATGCATGAACTGATTGGGAGCCAGTGTAGGTCTTTCAGAATGGGTGTTATGTGTTCCTGTCTTGTTGATCCAGTTATTATGCGGGCTGCTGTGTTTTGTGCTAGTTGTAGTGGTCTGAGTGTTTGTTTTGCTAGGCCAAGGTAGATTGTGTTGCAGAAGTCTAGTATGGGGGTTATTAGTGCCTGGCATACCGTACAGAAGTGCTCAGGGGCGAGGAGGGGCTTAAGTCTTCTGATGATTCTCATCCTGTAGTACACATTTTTGATGGTTTTGCTTACGTGTGGCTTGAGATTCAGCTCATTGTCATATGCCAGCTTGCTATCAGTGGAGGTGGTACGCAGATCTGGCCCGTCCAACATGCAAGTTTGGTGCCTAGGGTGCTAGGTGGGGGGAAGGGGCAGAGGCACACATGGACCCCATCTCCACCTGCCACCGATACGTCTCGGGGGGAGGAGGACAGCTGCAGCTGTGGTATTTCCCCGGGCAGCTGCATTTTGCACCTACCTGTAGAGTTACAGCTGCTGGTGCTACCAGCCTCTTCCTCCAGAGCCAGCTTCAGCTGCAGGGGAGCAGTCAGAGTCTCTGCCTAGGGTGCCAGGAACCCTTGGACTGCCCCATGTGGTGCATCACTTTTTCACAGCACTATTGATGTGGGATCATGACGGACATCACAGATGTGCCACCTGGGCAGCTGCCTGGTCTGCCTCGTGCACCAGCAACCTCCTCAGCATGACCAAGTACCTCTTCCTTTGCCCCATCAACATGGTGCCCTTTCATACTTGGGCACTATGCTGTTGCTGCTACTGGAGCACTACTATCACTGTCTTAGGCTCCCCTGTCTGTGCATCACATTGCAGACATTTAAATAGGCTCTCTCCTCTCAAAATGCCCCTTTCTGCGCAGTTTTACTTGCCGTTAGTGTTCCCAGCATTAAAGGGCTTTAACACACAATTGCACAACAGGAGTTAAGGGAAGACCAGCTGTTCATGTCCACTCTCCACCTACTATTCCCTTAACACTGCAGGAGCCTTTAATGCTCGTTAATGCAGCTTTTTTGCAGCATTAAGGGCACAAGGGTGCCGATAACAGGCATTAATGGCACAGTTACTCCCTTACCTCTCTTTAGAAAACATACCCTTAAATGTACAATCCAAAATGTTCCAATATTCATGCAGGCACAATCTGGACAGGCATCACCACACCAGATAGTGAGAATCTTCAGCCGCTATCTGGATAGCACCTAGGGCAGATTTTTTGCTGTCCTAAGTTATTTGAATAATGAATGACTAAACCTTAGCCCTTTCCGGATAGTGCAAAGGAGGATTGTAATGACATTCAGCGGCACTCTCCAGACAGTCTAATTAGCATTTATCCAGACAGCAAGTGCTGCTACTCAGATAAATGCTTTTGAATATTGACTCCTTAATGCTCCTATACCTGCTTTGCCAAAATTCTTAAATGTAATATTTCCTAAGGTGCACACAGAGGAAGTAGCCTTTTGGTTAGCATCATCAGTCTTTGAACAAGGCAAGTCAAAGTTTAAATCCTACTCCCCCTCCCCTCCTCCACCCGATGCTCTTTGTGACCTTGGGCATGAAATTTCGCCCTCCATTGCTTTAGGAAGAAATCAGATTGGAATCCACTTGAGCAATGAAATAATGTATGTATGTGATTGTAATTTGCCTTGAGTTCAGATTTTAAAAAAAGAAGTAATCAAAACTGAAAATAAATATCAATTCTAATTGAAAGAAAGTCACCAGCAAGCTGGTATGAATTTGGCTGGCATTGCTGTGGCAAAGTGCAATCAATGAACAAGTCCAGGAGTCAATTGACAGGGTCCAAGCCAGTTTATTGTACACAGGCCCAGTCAGTCAAAGCTTCAAAAGGAACTGAGCAAAGGTTTATACAGAGACATAACCATTTATACCTCTTTTTCAGTTTGATACATGAGAATTTTCTATTGGTTCCAACTCGATACATGCAAACTTTTCATTGGTTATACATTCCCTTCATTTGTCCAATTAGAAATCCCTCCAGAGCCTAGCAACCGGCCCCCCTCCTTTAGGATTGCTTGAACAATGGTACAGTTCTGAATCTCGTTACTTTTCTACTGCAAGGTTAACTTTGGCTTCTTGAATGCATATACTGAAACATTTCTGTTCTTTCACACACAAGAGAATAATAGAAGACTTATGAATTCATGAAAACTTCTTATTAAGCATTTTAAAAGAGCTTTCTTATTTTTTACAGATTTTTGGTTCTTTTCTAGCTATAATGGGAGTTAGGATCCAGGCCTAACTTACAGGCCTTTCATAGTAGCAGGCCATGCTAGGCCATAGCCTACCACAGCATAACTATAACAAAACAAAGCAATTTAACATCTGGGAGACATGCCACCCTGGGAAATAAACATGTTCAAAGACAAATATATTAAGTAGTCATATGTTCAACAAATGTTTTTTCATAAATTAGAAACCACAAGGCACAGTCCAAAATCAACATCTCAGTTTGTATTAAATTTGTGGTTGTTTTTGGACAATATATATGTTTGTGTATTCTGTTCCTTTGAATAAAAATGCTATCACAAATATAGTTGTGGTCAACATTATTGGCATCCTTGAATTTTAGGTATGTTGTGTGCAATAACTTTAGAAATAATTGGAAATATTCCAACTGTATGTCATTATGATATCATAATAGAATGTTCAAGGCATACAACAAAAAAAAAGATGTCTGTGCAACTTTTTTTAAGTGCCATCAAGTCAATGCTGGCTCCTAGCAACCTCTTGGTTTTCTTGGCAAGGAATGACAAGTAGTAAATTACCAGGCCTTTTCTTCCAAGGCAATGGAGAGTAAAGTTGTGGTAGGCGAAGGCCTATGATCCATGGTGTCTGAAATAAGCAGACAGGCCTAACTAGCTTGACCTGTAAATGAAGCCTGTGGAGAGGCCCATAGGAATTGCACATCCCCCAATATGCTGCTACTGTAGAACTGAAACTTAGCAAAGCATAATCAGCTTAGCTGAGCAGAATCAAAACTCAGAAAATATAGAAAAATAAGTTTAAATACCACTGATAAGAGAGTACAGCTGCGAAGAATTTAATTAAAACTGCTGACAGAAAGGTTACAGTGCCCTGCTTTCTCATATGTGCTAACTAGTTAAATGGCCTTGGAGGAGAAAAGTAACTAAATTGGTGAACTGACCATTGTAATTGGGACTAGAAGGGGGGTGAGCAGGTGCTAAGCCCAGTCAAAGGACATAATTGGATAGCCTTATCAATACCGGTGTAGCAGCAGAGCGCAGACAAACCAATGATACCAGGAGTCTGTTCAGAAGGTCCAAATCATTTATTTGTGCACAAGTCTCAAGCAAAGTCAAATTCAAAATGGCTGAGCAAAGTTCTCTGGCAATACAACAACTTTTATAGACTTTTGCTCCATTCTAGGTATAGAAAAACATTTCATTGGTCCCGGTAACCTCCCGTACCTCCCGTACTCCTTCTATTGGTCCCGGTACTGATATGATTATCCAATTATATTCTTTCAGTGGGCTCGGCACCTGCTTACCCCCCTTCTAGTCCCAATTACAATGGTCAGTTCACTAACTTGTTACTTTCCTTCTTTCAAGGCTATTGGGCTAGTTGCTACGTGCAGGGAAGCAGGGCTCTAGAACTTCTCTGTCAGCAATTTTAAACATGAATTTCTGTATTTTTCCATCTGTTCTGCTTATCTAAGCTAATTCAATACTTTTACTGAGTTCTTAGTTCTATAGCAGCATATAGCAGCATATTGGGGAATGTACAATTCCTATAGGCCTCTTCACAAGCTTCATTTACAGGTCAAGCTAGTTAGGCTTACTTGTCAGACATTGTAGATCACAGGCCTACACCTGCCACATTCCCCCCTTTGATTAATCTCACCCTAATAGTTAATAAGGTGTGAGAATTTAATCACTTTAAAATAATTATACTGAGGTTAGAGGAGCTCGGCTATATCCAGGAGGACGAGATTGATATAAAGCCATTATCTTAGTTGCGGTCTTCCGCTCTACTGTACTATCAATAGCACTGTGTATGGAACGCATACAGCATGGAATTATACATGGCAACAGGAAAATAACAACAACGATCAGTAATACTAGTATTAGAAAAGTCTTCAGTCCTCCTAGCCATGAGAAAAGGTTAGCAAACCAGTTAGGTAACCTTAGTGGGTGCCAAGTCTGTACTGGCACATAAGCATGTTTACGCATATCTTCAGCAATTTCTTCAACTACTTGACCTTTGTCATCTATTTTCAAACAGCAATTAGTTAAATTCAGTTTACCACATACTCCTCCTTCAGCTGCTAACAAATAATCAAGTGCTAGACGATTCTGGTATATGGCAGTGCGCATTTGGGTGCTTTGTCTAGCTAAAAGTGTGAGAGCATGACTAGTTTCATTAGTTATTATTTCAACTACAGCTTGTAAGCGAATAATACGATTAATCATATAAATTGGTGTCCGATAACCGTACATACCATCATCATTCCAAGTGGCAGGCCCATAATACTCAATAATTCTTTCTGGTGGCCAATCACCACCCTCCCACTTCTCCCATTTGCCTATTTGAAGGGGTGCTCTCTTCCGTCGTAATGCTCTTTTGTGTCTGTGGGTAGTGTACACTGGGTATCCTAATTTTTCTCCATGCTCTGTGGGTAGGAGAAAGAAAGAAGGTCTGATGGTCCCTAAGACACATGCTCCTCCCCAGTGTGATGGGAGTTGAGCATACGCTCGGTTTCCACAGATCCAATACAGGCCAGGTGGGGCTTGCCAAGCATGAGTTTTGGCAAGGTTAGTCCATAAACTAGCAAGTTCAGGAAATCTGGCTAATGGGTTAGGAGGTTCAGGTTCTTTACTTCCTGACCACCATGATGTCTTCTTGGTAGTGGCATTATAGAAATTCTGGCTAAGACAGACCAGCTGTCCTACCAGTTGGGTGAACTGAGGTCCAGTTCTGGCATAGCAAAGACGTCCAATAATTGAGTGTGCTAACACCCATTCACTAGTAGTCTTGTGTATTTTAGTCTGATTGTAAGTCAGAGAGTAATTCAACTCTTGGGCCTCCCATGGCCATTGGTCACCCATTTGGGTTCCGCCACAGAAATAACAATCTGAAATCTTTAGACTGGATACTACTGCTCCAGCTAATTCTAAAAATAAATTCTGGGATGGATAGGGAATTTCAAACTTATTTACATGCATAGCTTCATAAAAAGTGTTATGGATGTGGTATTTAGATGACTTATAAGCTTGGATGTTCAATCTTATATACACAATAGTTCCTGGATCTACTGCTCCTCCTGCAATACGTAAACCAAACTTATATCCTTGTTTCCATGCATTAGGATTACGGATCCTTAATTGCAAAGGGTTACAAGCACCTTTCTTACATTTGTCATCTGTTTTTGACTTAGTCAAAGTGGCAATTCGTTTATCTCTCTGTTCATCTGTAATACCAGCATTCCATGTAGCATAAAAAACACATTCCCAGTTTGGGCAATAGTAATCTGCAGCTGGGGCAGTACTATATGACTCTTTCTTACCAGTACACTTTCTCCATCCCGTGGCACCTTCTGGGCACATATACTTATGATCATTACGATAGGCTTTTTCCCAGGTACCACATCTGGATCGACCATCTCTATTTATAACATCACATGCATCAAAATATAAAACAGCAGGTATACTAGCATCTTTAAGTGGTCGCGTAGCATTAATTATAGGTCCATCTGCATCATTCCATCGCATTTCCAACGTATAATATGATGGGTTCTGATGCGGGTTATAGCATACTCTGGAGCTACCTTTAATGCAAATATTTAGTTCAGTGGTGTTATAAACACACCGAGTCACTTTACCAGTGCATTTATAATGAGAATGATAAACCAAAGTCTGAGTTACTTTTAGTCCAGTTTGAGTAGAAGTAACGCAAGCAGTGCATGGAGGTAAAGCATGAGTTATTTCAAAACCTCCAAAACAGGCAACCAGGGCTAAGCACAGATAAAGATACATGTTGATTGGAGTTCTTCTGAATCCTCAGCTTGCAAATCTTGACCACGACGATCTTTTCTTCGTCCCGTGCGCTAATTAAGCAATTTCAACGGGTGCTGAGTGTTGATTGAAGATCCTCAAGTTGTCCATCACACAGTAACCAACTTAGCAATTTCAGTTGGCTTTTGAAGTATGGTTAATCAATGTAGTATCAAAGTAGTGTGCAAAATCACACGCAGGTTGGGTTCGTTGAAACAAAACTGTTGCTGCATGGAAAACAGCAATCCTCTTCGAAAGACTTGGCTACTGCAAGGCACTATGACAAAGTGTCTACGCTGCTGGTTGCCGTCTCAGAGTAACTCGTAAAGGTGCATCGTGATGCTGTTCCGCTGTCCACTGCTCAGGTTCTGGAGCTGCTGCAGGCTTGACTCTGCTGTGGTGGATCCAGGCGTGGATCTCCGCTACCTTTACTGCAGTTGGGGTAGACAAGATGACGGTGTATGGTCCCTTCCAATGGGGTTCCAACGGTGTCTTCTTCCAATCTTTGATCCACACCGAGGTACCAGGCTGGTAGGGATGCAGGGGTTCAGTCAAGTTGATAGGCAACTGGTCTTGGATCCACGCATGGAGAGTCTGCAGAACAAAACTAAGAGCTAGGAGTTCTTGCCTGGTTATTTCTGAACCAATTTGGGCTAGACTTCCTTTAATTCCTTGCACTATTGGTGGGGGTTTACCATACAGAACTTCAAAAGGGGAAAAACCTGTTGACTTCACAGGTGCTGAGCGTATTCTGAGTAAAGCTATTGGGAGCACTTGGGGCCACTTCAAGTGTGTCTCCTGACAAAGCTTAGACATTTGGGCTTTTAAGGTACGATTCATTCGCTCAACTTTCCCTGAACTCTGGGGTCTCTATGCAGTGTGGAGTTTCCATTGTATCTGTAGGGCTTTTGCTAACTGTTGGGTAATCTGAGAAACAAATGAGGGTCCATTGTCTGACCCTATTACTGCTGGGATTCCAAATCTAGGGACAATCTCTCTCAATAAAACTTTGGTGACTTCTCTGGTTTTCTCGGTTCTGGTTGGGAAGGCTTCTACCCACCCAGAGAAAGTACAAACTAATACTAATAGGTAGTGGTATCCACTGGCTTTTGGCGTTTCAGTGAAATCAATCTGTAGGTGGTGCATGGGGGTTACACCTCCTGAATGAACTCGAGGTGGTGGTGTAGGACCTTGCTTGGCATTGTTTTTGGCACAAATTTGACACTGGCGTGCTACTGAGGCTGATAGAGCTGGTAACATGGCAATATAGAAATGTGGTCTAAGTGCTTTTTCCATAGCGGTCTTCCCATAGTGTGTGGTTTCATGGAAAGCTTTGACAAAGGCTGGTCCTAACAATTCAGGAATTACTATTTGTCCTGGGGGTTGACTGTCCTCTGCTGGTGGCAGTTCAATCCACCCATCTTTCAGTACTCCATCTTCTCTGTTACAGTAGTAGTCTAATTCTTTGGTGGTATATCGTGGTGTCCATGAGTTCAAGGGTACTGGAAACAATGCTGCCTGCATCGGTGTGGCTTGTGGCAAAACTTGTCCTGTCATAGCTGCTTGTCGTGCTGAGGCATCTGCAAATCTGTTTCCTCGGGCAACTTCTCCTTTTCCTGCTTGATGTCCTCTGCAATGCATGACAGCTACACGAGTTGGGGCCCATACTGCGTCAAGTAGCATCAGTATCTCGGGGCCATACTTAGCTGATTTTCCTCCGGATGTGATGAGTCCTCTTTCTTTGTAGAGAGCTCCATGGGCATGTAAAGTGGTGAAGGCATACTTAGAGTCTGTATATACATTCAACACAAGTTTTTCTCCTAGTAATAGCGCTCGGGTAAGTGCTATTAATTCTGCTTTCTGGGCTGATGTGCCTGAGGCTAGGGCTGATGATTCAACAACTTCATGTTGAGTGACTACTGCATATCCGGCACAGCGTCGTCCATTGATGATGAGACTGCTTCCATCAACATAATAGATTTGGTCAGGATTGTCTATGGGCACATCTGTCAAATCAGGTCGGCTTGAGAATACAGTGTCCATGACTTCTATACAGTCATGCTCTGGAAGTTCTTCACTGATAGGTATCAATGTGGCTGGATTCAAGGCATGGCTCACTTCCAATTGTATCTGTGGGTATTCACATAGCATGCTCTGATATTTCAACATTCGAGAATTGGTGAGCCAATGATTTGCTTTCTGTTCCATAAGGGCAAGGACTGCATGTGGCACAGTGACTCGTATATTCTGTCCTAGTGTGAGTTTGTCTGCTTCACTCACCAACAAAGCTGTAGCTGCAACTGCTCTCAGGCAGGGTGGCCATCCTTTGGCCACAGTGTCCAATTGTTTCGATAGGTATGCTACAGGTCGTTCCCAATTTCCCAATTTCTGAGTCAACATGCCTAAGGCATTTCCTTGTGCTTCATGTACAAACAAGTGGAAAGGTTTGTGAACATCTGGTAGTCCAAGGGCTGGTGATGACATCAATTCTTCCTTCAACGTCTTGAAGGCTGTATCCTGCTCAGGTCCCCACTCCAGTGGCGACTTTTCTTCTCCTTTTGTGGCTTCATACAGTGGTTTGGCAATTTGGGCAAAGTTGGGTATCCAGATTCGGCAATATCCTGCTGCTCCCAGAAAGGCTCTGACTTGCTTTCTGGTTGTTGGGGTTGGAATTCTGCATACTGCTTCTTTTCTTTCTCTGCCTAATTTTCGACTTCCTTGGGGTTATACGAAAGCCCAAGTATTTCACTTCTTTTTGACATAGTTGTGCTTTTGCTCTGGAAACTTTGTATCCAGCTTCATCTAGTAACTGCAAGAGGTCTTTGGTGGCTTGTATACATTCACTTTCTGATACAGCAGCTATCAGCAGATCGTCCACGTATTGGAGAAGCACTCTCTTCCCCGGGGCCACTGGATAGCTAGAAAGGTCTTGATTCAGTGCAGCACTAAAGATGGTAGGCGAATTCTTGAATCCTTGCGGTAATCGTGTCCAGGTAAGTTGGCCCCCTCTTCCAGAGATGGGGTCCTGCCATTCAAATGCAAACAATATCTGACTCACGGGGGCTAATCTTATGCAAAAGAATGCATCTTTCAAATCTAGAACAGTGAAGTGGGTGGCTTCAGCAGGAATTAGTCCTAGAAGAGTGTAAGGATTGGGTACAACTGGATGTATAGTTTCAACTGCTTCATTCACTCTTCTTAGATCTTGCACTGGGCGGTAGTCATCTGTTCCAGGCTTTTTCACTGGCAGAAGTGGGGTGTTCCATGGGGATTGACATACTTTCAATAGGCCATGTTCCAGTAATCTTTGCAAGTGGCGGTGGATGCCTTCAATTGCAGCTCTAGGGAGAGGGTATTGTTTGACATGTACTGGTGTAGCACTAGGCTTGAGAATTACAATTACTGGAGCTATATGTTTGGCTAGGCCTGGAGGACTGCCTTCTGCCCAATACTCCAGGTGGGGCATCAATACTTTTCAAGGTTTGTTCAAAATAGGTGTCTTGGACAGAATCATCACTGTAATATCTCCATTCTTCTTCTCGGGGAACTGTGAGCAGCATTATTCCTGCTGGTTTGGCTTGCAAATTTACTGTCATTTGCATTTCTCCTCCCTCGGAGAAGGATATTTGGGCTTGTAGCTTGGCTAACATATCTCGTCCCAGTAGTGGCACTGGACATTCTGGCATGTAAAGGAATTGATGAGTTATTTGCTGTCCTCCTAGACTGCATATGCGATTCTGAAGAAAAGGTTTTGTAGCTTTGGCACCAGTTGCTCCTATAATGGTGACTGCTTTTGTAGAAAATGGGGCTATTTTCTTGTCTACTACTGAATGTTCTGCTCCAGTATCAACCATGAAGTTTACAACTTGGTCTCCTATTTGTATTCCGACCATAGGCTCCTGGAGACCTAAAGCAAATTCGGAGCCCGGTCTGTCCTAATCCACGTCATCTTCATCATGGGCTGTCGTAGCCAATGCTTGTATGGCTTCTCCTCTTTCTCGCTGGAATTGTTCTCGATTGGCTCCTCCGCGATGTCGGGGACGGCCTCGTCTTTCTTCTCTCCATTGATGATTGCTTTCGTCATCTTCGTGGGCGTCTTCGAGTTGCGGGCAAGCATCTCTCCAATGTCCTTCTTCTCTGCAATAGGCGCATTGGTTTACGCCTAGCTGCTGGGGCCGGCTTCCACCTCGGCCCCGCCCCCTTCCTCTGCTCCTTCGACTAGGGACACCTCCCCTTTTCTGTTCCACTATGGCAGCGGCCAAAAAATCAGCTTTCTTTCTCATCTTTCGATCACATTCTTTCTGTCTTTCATTATCACGATTCACATACACTTTATGAGCGACTTCCAATAACTGTGTTGCATTCATGCCCGCGAACCCCTCTAATTTCTGTAATTTACGTCTAATGTCTGGTTGAGACTGATTTACAAAAGCAGAATTCACCATACATAAACTTCCTGGTGCATCGGGATCATAGGGAGTATACATTCTGTATGCTTCAGTTAACCTTTCATAAAACACTGCTGGACTCTCATCTATGCCTTGGTTAACTTCAGTAACTTTGGAAAGATTCATGGCTTTCTGGCCCCCCCTTTTTAGGCCTTGTAACAAGCCTTGGCGAAAACGGGCTAGGGCTCTGGATCCTCTTTCAGTATTCGGATCCCATTGGGGGTCTTCATTCGGGAATTGCCTCTGGGCCGCTTCCCGATGGTCTATTCTTTCTTCTCCTCATTCTGGAGCTACAGGGTTATCTGCCAGCCAGTCTATGGCTGCTTTTCTAATTCGTGTCCGCTCCTCCGTAGTAAATAAGGTGGACAGGAGCTGACGGCAATCTGCCCATGTGGGTTGATGGGTTTCCATAATAGTATTCACTAATTCTGTAAGCTCTTGGGGTTTATTAGTATAGGAGGCATAATGCGACTTCCAATTTAACAAATCAGTTGTAGAGAAAGGGATATACACATAGCTTAGGGGTCCCGCTACCACCTCATTATCTTCATTTCTTACAGGTATTCCCGGGACTTGCCGTAAGGGCATCATCTTAGCAGTAGAGGTCTTTTGGGATCTAAGCGATATTTTCGTACTTCTCCTATCCGGGCTCTTTTTCTTCTTTTCTGCAGGCTTCTCACGAATTACTTTCTTTTCTTTATGCTTTGTCTTGGATTTACTTTTTACTGGCAGGCTAACACTGGCAGTCGCTTCTATACTGTCAGTCTCACTCAGGGAATTCTCAGTTTCTTCCTTTTCTGTTTCTGAATCTGACTCGCCTTTCTCTGTCTCTATTTCAGTAGAATCATCTTCAACTAAAGGGAGCTCATCTTCCTGCTCTTCGGGAGGTGGCTCGGGGGTTGGGTCCCGCACCCGCTGTCTCCGGGGCTCTGGGGCAGGACGCCGGGCTACTCTTACTGGGCCCGGGGTTCTAGGCTGTCGGGAATTACTTCTGGGGAATCAGGATCGACCAGGATGGGTTTCTTCCTGGGCTTCTCATCTCTCCCTTTCTTACTAGGCTGTTTATTTCTTGTTTTCTGACTATGGTCTGTTTTCGCTAACATTATTCTGCACTGCTCTTCATAGCAGCGCTGCGCCCAAGGGGGCGGATCTTCACAAATACTTAACCAAGAATCTATATAGGGATACTGATCAGGGTGCACTATCCGCACTCTACTATGAACTAACTGGATTATTCCTACATTAAAGGTTCCCTCTCGGGGCCAGGTGGGGTCTAAATCAGGCCACTCCCTAGTACACAAAATCTGTAAACGAGCTGCAGTCATTTTAATACCATAATCTCCTGAATATCCTTCTTTAAAATGTGTGATCATACATTCTAATGGAGTGTTTCTAGTAGACCCCGCCCCTCCCATTTCGATGTGTGCGCGCAACAACAAACAGAAGGGAAAAGGAGGGCGGACCGTGGGTAAGGGGTCCTCATGGCCCTAGAAACGTATAAGGGAAACAAATAACAAGACAAGACGACAATCGCTTCCCCCTTTTTGCGACCTGAACGCGGTCGCCCGGTCAGGAAATGCGCTACTCAGGGGTCCGCCTTCACTTGGTCCGTGCTGCCAGACCTCTCATACACACTTCATTCACACAATCATGCTAGCAACGTATCCCAGAATGCATTCGTTTCTATCTATTCTGACTAGTCTTGTTCAATTGCCAAAATACAAGAAGACGGGAGTTTCGCCCTGCGAATACTCATGCGGGGGTACTCGGTCCGTCTTTGAGAGGTGATCAAGCTCTCTTACCAATTTCCAAGTTCCAAATTCTCGAGATTACAAGTTCCAAATTCCAATGGCAGCACTGCTCTTTCTATATCTGTCTAGACAACAAATCAAAACTATACTCACCAGATCCGGTCCTCAAACTTCCCAAGCAGGCGCATGAGTTGGACCTCGGACTCCCCTCACTCGGGTTCGAGGCGTTGGATCCAGCCGGGCCCGGCACCCGCCGAGGTCTGACCAACTTCCTCCGATGCAATGGACCGGCGGCGCCAGGAAGCCTATAGAGGCGGAATGTCGTGGTATATTGCCCTATATACACTCTGATTCCACAACTTCCCGGCCAACGCACCAAGAATATGTAGCAGCATAGCGCAGACAAACCAATGATACCAGGAGTCTGTTCAGAAGGTCCAAATCATTTATTTGTGCACAAGTCTCAAGCAAAGTCAAATTCAAAATGGCTGAGCAAAGTTCTCTGGCAATACAACAACTTTTATAGACTTTTGCTCCATTCTAGGTATAGAAAAACATTTCATTGGTCCCGGTAACCTCCCGTACCTCCCGTACCCCTTCTATTGGTCCCGGTACTGATATGATTATCCAATTATATTCTTTCAGTGGGCTCGGCACCTGCTTACCTCCCTTCTAGTCCCAATTACAATGGTCAGTTCACTAACTTGTTACTTTCCTTCTTTCAAGGCTATTGGGCTAGTTGCTACGTGCAGGGAAGCAGGGCTCTAGAACTTCTCTGTCAGCAATTTTAAACATGAATTTCTGTATTTTTCCATCTGTTCTGCTTATCTAAGCTAATTCAATACTTTTACTGAGTTCTTAGTTCTATAGCAGCATATAGCAGCATATTGGGGAATGTACAATTCCTATAGGCCTCTTCACAAGCTTCATTTACAGGTCAAGCTAGTTAGGCTTACTTATGTCAGACATTGTAGATCACAGGCCTACACCTGCCACACCGGAAGCAATAGAAGGGGTACGGGAGGGTACCGGGACCAATGAAATGTTTTCCTATGTCTAGAATGGAGAAGAAGTCTATAAAAGTTGTTGTTGTACTAACAGCCATTGCTCAGCCTGTGGCAGGTGAAGGCCTGTGATCCACAGTGTCTGACATAAGCAGACAGGCCTAACTAGCTTGACCTGCAAATGAAGCCTGCTATTGTAGAATTAGAACTCAGTAAAAGTATTGGATTAGCTTAGACAAGCAGAACTGAAAGTTGGAAAAATACAGAAAAATATGTTTAAAAGCCACTGATAAGAGAATACAGCTGTAAGGGATTTAATTAAAACTGCTGACAGAAAGGTTACAGAGCCCTGCTTCTCTGCACGTACTAACTAGCCCAATGGCCTTGGAAATAGGAAAGTAACAAGTTGGTGAACTGGCCATTGTAATTGGGACTAGAAGGGGGGTGAGCAGGTGCTGAGCCCACTCAAAGAACATAATTGGATAATCATATCAGTACCGGGACCAATAGATGGGGTACGGAGGTACGGGAGGTTACCGGGACCAATGAAATGTTTTCCTATACCTAGAATGGAGCAAAAGTCTATAAAAGTTGTTGTATTGCCAGAGAACATTGCTCAGCCATTTTGAATTTGATTCTGCTTGAGACTTGTGCACAAATAAATGATTTGGACCTTCTGAACAGACTCCTGGTATCATTGGTTTGTCTGCGCTCTGCTGCTACATATTCTTGGTGCGTTGGCTGGGAAGGTGTGGTATTAGAGGGTATATAGGGCAATATACCATGACTTTCCGCCTCTACAGGTTTGGTCCTGCCGGGATCGCGCCCTTCCGATGGGGGCTCGCTCCCTGGCGCCACCGGTCCCTTGCATCGGAGGGAGCTGGCCGGACCTCGGCGGGTGCCGGGCACGGCTGGAGCCAACACCTCGAACCCGAGTGAGGGGAGTCCGAGGTCCAACTCATGCGCTTGCTTGGGAACTTTGAGGACCGGATCCGGTGAGTAAAGTTTTGATTTGTTATGTCTAGACAGATAAGAAAGAGCAGTGCTGCCATTTGAACTTGGAACTTGGAAATTGGTAAGAGAGCTCTCAAAGACGGGCCGATTAACCCCGCATGGGTATTCGCAGGGCGAAACCCCCGTCTTCTTGTATTTTGGAATTTGAACAAGACTAGTCAGAATAGACAGAAATGAATGCATTCTGGGATACGTTGCTAGCATGATTGTGTGAATGAAGTGTGAATGAGAGGTCTGGCAGCACGGACCAAGCGAAGGCGGACCCCTGAGTAACGCAGTTCCTGACCGGGCGACCGCGTTCAGGTCGTCAAAAGGGGGAAGCGACTGTCGTCTTGTCTTGTTATTTGTTTTCCCTATATGTTTCTAGGGCCGTGAGGACCCCTTACCCACGGTCCGCCCTCCTTTTCCCTTTTGTCTGTTGTTGCGCGCACACATCGAAATGGGAGGGGCGGGGTCTACTAGGAACACTCCATTAGAATGTATGATCGCACATTTTAAAGAAGGATATTCCGGAGACTATGGTATTAAAATGACTGCAGCCCGTTTACAGATTTTGTGTACTAGGGAGTGGCCCGATCTAGACCCTACCTGGCCCCGAGAGGGAACCTTTAATGTAGGAATTATTCAGTTAGTGCACCGTAGAGTGCGAATAGCGCACCCCGATCAGTACCCCTATATAGATTCCTGGTTAAGTATTTGTGAAGATCCGCCCCCTTGGGCGAAGCGCTGTTATGAAGAACAGTGCAGAATAATGTTAGCAAAGACAGATTATAGTCAGAAAATAGAACAGCTTAGAAAGAAAGGGAAAGGAGAAAAGTCCAGGAAGAAACATATCCTGGTAGATCCTGATTCCCCAGAAGTGATCACCCGACAGCCCCAAACCCAGCGCCTAGTGAGAGTAGCCCCACGTCCTGCCCCAGAGCCCCGGAGACAGCAGGAACGGGACCCAACCCCTGAGCCATTACCCAAAGAGCAGGTAGATGAGCTCCCTTTAATTGAAGAAGATGATTCTACCGAGACAGAAAAAGGAGAATCAGATACAGAAACAGAGAAGGAAGAAGCTGAAAATTCCCCGAGTGATACTGACAGTGTAAAAGTGGCTGCCAGTGTTAGCTCACCAGTGAAAAGTAAATCTAAAGTAAAGCACGAAGAAAAGAAGAAAATAACCCCTGACAGGAAAGTTATGAGAATATTTCTCAGATCCCAAAAGACATCTACTGCCAAGATGATGCCTTTATGGCAAGTCCCGGGAATACCCATAAGAAATGAAGATAATGAGGTGGTGGCGGGACCCCTAAATTATGTGTATGTCCCCTTCTCTACCACTGATTTGTTAAATTGGAGGACACATTATGCCTCCTATACCAATAAGCCCCAAGAGCTTACAGAATTAGTGAATACTATTATGGAAACCCACCAACCAACATGGGCAGATTGCCGCCAGCTCCTGTCCACCTTATTTACTACAGAGAAGCGGACACGAATTAGAAAAGCAGCTATAGACTGGCTGGCAGATAACCCTGTAGCTCCAGGAGAAAGGGGGGAGGAAAGAATAGATAACACAGGTACACTACCAAAAAACTGCCTCCAGTTTTGCAACTGATTCCTATAGATTTTGGGGTGCTGAATCCAGGAAAAATAGCCAAAATGTTCCATCACGTCACGTTTTCTTGCAAAATTAGATTTCTTACCCATATAAGGAATGTTTCACATAATTTCTTTTTAGCCGACTGCAGTTTATTTTCTTGGCCCAAAATAGAGGTTGTAATGGTTAACTAACTAGAAACACTCCCTCATGATATTTTAGAGTGTTTTGTATTCATTTTATACATTAACAGGACAATTGGGAGGCGGGGGGCAAAATCCAGTACTCGCGCTGGCGCATGTTCTTTCCTGTTCGCCTCGCCTCGTTCGCTCGCTCAAACACGGTGGTTGCGACATGAACGTTCCTGTCAAATTTCAGTTTCTTGCAAGTTCATTATTACCTTTTGTTTGCTCAGTCGTAATCCAGCTTTATTCCGAAGTGGTTCACTACAGTTGTAGTTTGCAGTGCTGTGTATTTGTGATGGCTCACAGAGCCAGAGGTTGCGTCAACTCTCCGGACAGTTTTTGTTTTTATTTGTGGGGAATATACCGTGAAAAAGCGGCAGAGGAACATTTCTGCATTTATTAAAAAAGTATATTTCGCCTATTTCGGTTTGAAGTTAGGCGATCAAGACAAACCGTGGGCTCCTCACAAAGTGTGCAAGACATGTGAGGAAGATCTACGCTTATGGATGAAAGGTAAAAAACAAGCATTTCGTTTTGGAATACCTATGATTGTGGCGTGAACAAAGAGACCACAGCAGTGACTGCTATTTTTGCTCTTGCATTGTGAAGGGATACAACTTAAAAAATAAGAACGTAATAAGTTACCCCAACCTTCCCTCAGCTATTAGGCCTATGCCTCATAGCAACGAAGTACCTGTGCCTGAAACACCAAAATCTTTGGATCATTTTTGTGTGGACGGTTTCGATCATGATGAGACTCATCAGATGGCTTTTCCCGATGAGTCCAGTACTTCCGAGTTTGAAACTGAACCAGATCCGAAACCTGAACTTTTCTCTCAAGCTGAATTGAATGATTTAGTCCGGGATTTAGGACTCCCAAAAGATGCTGCCCAACTGCTAGGTTCTCGGCTTAGACAGAAAAATCTATTGTCACCAGGAACAACTTTTTATTGGTACCGCAACCGCGAGACACAATTTTTGAAGTATTTCAGCAAAGAGGAAGATTTGGTATTTTGCAACAATATATACGGAGTGATGGAAAAGTTTAAACTCAAGTATGATCCTGCTGAATGGCGGCTGTTCATTGATTCGTCAAAAGACAGCATAAAAGGTGTTCTTCATAATGGCAACACATTCGCTTCAGTTCCTATTGCTCACTCTGTAATTCTCCAAGAAAAATATGAGAATTTGGCCCTGATTCTTCAGAAGATTCGTTATGATGAGCATAAGTGGATGATTTGTGGAGACTTTAAAATTCTATCCATGCTATTAGGGCAGCAATCCGGTTTCACCAAATATCCCTGCTTCCTTTGCTTGTGGGATAGCCGGGCCCGCGACCTACACTGGGGGAAAAAAGAACTGGCCAATTCGGGAGTATTTGAGACCCGGTGAGAAAAATGTTCTTCATGAGAGCTTGGTACCTCGTGATAAAATTCTATTACCACCTCTCCACATTAAGTTGGGTCTCATTAAGCAATTCATCAAGTCCCTTCCAAAAGATGGTGAGTGCTTTCGGTACCTTTGCTCAAAGTTCCCCCGACTTTCTGAAGCAAAGCTAAAGGAATGAGTGTTTGTTGGCCCTGATATAAGGAAACTCATTTCAGATGGAGCATTCGCTGAAACGATGTCTGAGAAGGAAAAAAAAGCCTGGGATTCCTTCAAGGATGTTGTTCTCAAA